>PQFF01000307.1:5274-30613 GCA_003547095.1 Diversispora epigaea | reverse complement strand
AATCTACTTACCGAGGCCAGTATTTTCGCATGGGCAACTGTACGTCGCAATGTCGAGGGTAAAAAAAAGACAAAACTGCAAGGTTTGGGTTAAGAACGAAAAAATACAAGGACTGAACGGTGTTTATACTAAAAATATCGTGTACAAGGAAGCTTTAATATGAAATACGGACTGCTAATTTATTAAAATAATACAAAAAAAAATTAATATTCAAATATGTATGTACAGCGTAGATAGTAGAATACATATCAAAAACTTCGTTAATCCGTTTCACTTAAGAATATTAAATTTTGCAATTTGTAATGACTAATAAAGTAATTCATCAAGAAACAATTCAAATGTTAACCAGAAACTCATTTATATTAAATTTTGTAATTTGTGATGACTAATAAAATAATTCATCAAAAACTATTTCAAATGTTAACCGGAAACCACAAAAACTTTATTTATAACCATTTTATATTAAAAAAGGTGGAAGAATACGTGAACTATGTAATATTCGTACTATAAATATTGTGCATAAAAAAACTTTAATACGGAGTACAGTAAACATATTAAATTTTGCAATTTGTAATAACTAATAAAACAATTCATCAAGAAACGATTCAAATGTTAACCAGAAACTCACTTATATTAAATTTTGTAATTTGTGATGACTAATAAAATAATTCATCAAAAACTATTTCAAATGTTAACCGGAAACTACAAAAACTTTATTTATAACCATTTTATATTAAAAAAAAAGTGGAAGAATACATGAACTAAATAGTATTCATACTATAAATATTGTGCACCAAAAAACTTTAATACAGAGTACAATAAACATATTAAATTTTGTAATTGCCGATAAAATAATAATCAAAATTACAAAAAATTTTACTTATGACCTTTTTATATTAAAAAAAAGGAACTACTCCTTTTTGTCACCGATAGTACTAGCAGCAGACGACCTCAAACCACTCCGCGGGGACCGAACGGACGCTTTTCTTTTTTAGTGCGCACAAAACTCTTACGTTTTTTTTCGTTTCGCACTGACCCTTCAGTCGCACCGTCGTGAACAGTACCATCATTAACCTCATTGATGTCATTCGTAATTCCATCCATATTATCAGTACGTGCGTGCTTCGAAGAAGAAATACCACCCGACGAAGAAATACCACCCGATGAAAAAATATCACCCAACGATAGATCAGACCGTCGCTCATCTAAAAAATTATTCGAACCCGTCAAAGATGACACCTCGCCTTCGGATTTTTCCTTTAAACTTTCGTTAATGTTACGATGGGCGAAGAGAAGTTTGGATCTGGCCAAGTTGGTAACTTCGGATGAACTATTATCGTCGAAAACTTTTTGCTTAGATAAAAAAAAGGAATCATCAATATAATTGATATCCTTTGAATAAACGTAGAACTCATTATCGATCACTTCCATCTGCCCGACAACAAAAACGAAAGATTTTAGTGGACGAATTATGGCCATCAATTGAGAAAACCGAGAATTGGAATGCGAGTACACAACTCTAACGACGAAATTACAATCTTGACTGGTGTAATCATTAACCAACACGTTTACAACTGCATTTTCGCCATCCCCAACCGTGCTCGGAGACTCTTGAGGAACCCCCATCAAAGAAACTTTCAACGGACACTTATTCGAGTTAGGTACTTTGCTAAGAACTGCTACACGTGTCGAAATCGCAACAGTCATCTAAAAAAAAACAAGTATAAATTATAAGTAAAGGTATAAACGTATAAGCAATCCGTAAAACATAATTGACTTTATTAAACAAAACCTNCACCCAACGATAGATCAGACCGTCGCTCATCTAAAAAATTATTCGAACCCGTCAAAGATGACACCTCGCCTTCGGATTTTTCCTTTAAACTTTCGTTAATGTTACGATGGGCGAAGAGAAGTTTGGATCTGGCCAAGTTGGTAACTTCGGATGAACTATTATCGTCGAAAACTTTTTGCTTAGATAAAAAAAAGGAATCATCAATATAATTGATATCCTTTGAATAAACGTAGAACTCATTATCGATCACTTCCATCTGCCCGACAACAAAAACGAAAGATTTTAGTGGACGAATTATGGCCATCAATTGAGAAAACCGAGAATTGGAATGCGAGTACACAACTCTAACGACGAAATTACAATCTTGACTGGTGTAATCATTAACCAACACGTTTACAACTGCATTTTCGCCATCCCCAACCGTGCTCGGAGACTCTTGAGGAACCCCCATCAAAGAAACTTTCAACGGACACTTATTCGAGTTAGGTACTTTGCTAAGAACTGCTACACGTGTCGAAATCGCAACAGTCATCTAAAAAAAAACAAGTATAAATTATAAGTAAAGGTATAAACGTATAAGCAATCCGTAAAACATAATTGACTTTATTAAACAAAACCTTTGGTCGCTTATTTCCCGCATAATGCGTAGGTACAATCTTACCACCGACAGAATAAAAACTATCTTTCTCAAAAATTGCCTGAGTTTCAAAATCTCTTTCGTGAGACTCGAGAGATACAAACAAAACCATCTCAATTTCGTTGTCCTTACGTTCGACGGGATAAACACCAATAGCCCATACTACCAGCAACTTGCTATCCCGTTTTTCGGTCTGACGAACTAATTTGATCTTTACAATGGTATCAGCGTAACACGGCATTACGAAATAATTTTTTCTTTTCAACGATTACAAACAAACCGTATACATTTGTACACCAAAAATCGACGACTGCAAATCCATCAACAAATTTATACTTCAAAGAAAAAAAAAAAACAAAAATTTTCACACACTAACAAAAATGTAACACAAACATTTAACAAAAAATTTATTATAATAAAAACACCTCCTTAACACTAACAAAACTATAAATTTCCCCGTGCCAAAGGCACGGGTCCTATGCTAGTATTAAAAGTATTAATAATTAAACTTAAAATTAAAAATAATTTGTATTTTATGTAAAAGTTTCAAATTCTGAACATTAAAATTAAAATAATTATAGATATTTAAATTTAAATATTTAAAAATTTAATAATAAAATTTTAAAATTAAATAATTATAAGTGTCATTTTTACTTACAGAATAATTACGGACTTACAGAACAATTATGAACTTACAGATAATTACGAATTACAGAATTACAAATTTTTTTTCATTAAAATTCAATTTTTAATAATTATGATACAAGCAGTTAAGGATGGAAGACTCAATTGATATCAAAGTTGACTCAATAATTGTGCCTTTGGCTAATTAATTTTACGCCAGCTAAATTCTGACTAAATTCTGACTCAAAAACTAATCAAATTGCACCGGTTAAATTCTGGTCCAAAAGCTAATTAATTTTTTTCTGGCTAAATTCAGGTGCAATTTTTGATTGGCTGGCGAAATTTTGGTTACGTGACAAAAGGTTGATCAAATAAAATTATTAATTAACTTTACTAATATTAATATTTTAATATATTGTGAGGTTCTCTCATCCTGGGAAGAAACGTTAATAAAGAAGACTTCGGGTAACTATCACGGTTGGTCTCCGGAGCATAGTGAGGTACTTCTTTACGAACTGTAGAAACTCAGGACAACATACAACTAACGACTCGACATAAAAAAATTTTTGTTTTGAGATGAAGCATGAACAGGGAAGGCTTCAAGTAGCTACCACAACACTGGAGTGTAGCGAGGAAGTACGACCTTGAGAAGGTGGAAACTTAGAATAATTTTATAAAAAAGGGCTTTGGCAATAAAATTTCAAATAGATTTTTATTTTTCTTTCTGGAAGCTTTATTTTTTTTTTTATTTTTCGGTTTCGTTTTTTCTTTTTTTGAAGTTTTTTTGGGGAATTCGACAAAAAATAGTTTGACCCTGTTTTTGGTCACATGAAGAATTTGGTTGCACAACAAAAGTAAATAACAAAAGAGGGATCTACAAATTTGGTTCCACAGTTACAACTGGATTTCGAGCACATAGTGCAAGATGCTTAAAGGGAAGAACACGTGAGGACAAAGATTATGCTCAAAGGGACACGATTATTGGATATGTCTGATCACTTGTTTTAATCCCAGATATTATCATGGGGTAGTGTCTTGGAGTGATAAACTAAATAACAGATATTGAAAAATTAGTTTTACGAGCAAAAAGGAATAGGGGATTAAATAGGCGTCGAGTTGGGATGAAAGGTTACAGGTTGAAGTTGAAGGGCAGTTAGTTGGGAAATGTGTCAGATGGTTAGTTGATGTTTAGCGGGTTGCATAGCTTAGTGGTAAAAAGTTTTTTTGTTCGCTTCCTTTTCCTGTGCGGAGTAGATGTTGGATCTATTAAGGAGTGTAATGTAGAAGGGGAACTCTTGGCGGTAGCAATGTCGATCCAAGATAGTTAGAAAAATTTTTTTTTGAATTTTTTGTAATTAGAGGGCTCTCAGGTTATTTCTGAAAGTCTTCGTGGCCTGATAGAGGCACCTTTCTTAAGATATCCTGTAATCGGTTTGGTTGCAGGATCTTAGGGGTGGGGTTGAGATAGGCTACCATGTAAAATTTGAGAAGGACTTAGTTTTTATTTTGAAAGAGATAAATACGGAAAGTTTTAAAGTAATTTAAAATGGAGGGAAATTTGAAAAGTTTTACGTCGGTGGTTGGTCAAGCGGTAGCGGTTGAAATATACTTAGCTTAGTTAGTTTTTATTCTTTTGGCATATTTCTAGAAACGATAGTTTGTAGGTTTCTCTGCTTTTACTAATGAATAAAGATAAGATCTCACCATTCGTAGAAAAAAAAATTTTAATATATTGTTTTAAAATAACTATAATTTGATCAATTTTAATGTTACAGAAATGAAATATATATCATCTTGTAGCTAAGAACCAGATCTTTCGATCTGTTATAAGAATATCATAGTAGAAAATTGCTCTTAGTTATATAAAATTGATTTGAAATTAAAGCTAAAATTAATTATTTTAAAAATTTAAAAATAATTATTTAATAAATTTTATAATTGTACCATTATTTAGTCTTTGTGCCAGAATTTAACCATTGCACCTAATTGCGCCGTAACTAAATTCTAGACTTAATTGGCTAAATTAAATCTGACTAAATTCCTGACTCAATTCGTATTGTACCTACCATCCTTACTATACTTGCACGCAAAATCATTTTGGGGTCCCGAAATTGGTATTTTGGGGAAAAAAGTCGAAATAGTTTTTCATAGAAGACAAAATTATTTTACTTAAAACCCGAAATTTTTTGACCACCCAAATTTATTCTTTGATTAAAGATACACATAATTAGATACTTTTTTTACTTCTATATATAAAATAGATTCTGCATAAATCTCAAAAAGTCGAAATACCTCAAAAATCCAAAATCAATTTTGGGAACATGTATAATCCTTACAAGCAGTAATATCATAACTCTTAATTCATAATTATAGGTGCCACCTTTAACTATTAGTCAAATAAAAAAAATTTTTGATATAAATAGGCAAGAAAATATACAAATAGACAGGAAGATTTGTAAATGATATGTAAATAAACAGGAAGATTTGTGAATAATATATAAATAGACAAGAAGATATGTAATAGGTAGCTGATTTTTGANATTGATTTGAAATTAAAGCTAAAATTAATTATTTTAAAAATTTAAAAATAATTATTTAATAAATTTTATAATTGTACCATTATTTAGTCTTTGTGCCAGAATTTAACCATTGCACCTAATTGCGCCGTAACTAAATTCTAGACTTAATTGGCTAAATTAAATCTGACTAAATTCCTGACTCAATTCGTATTGTACCTACCATCCTTACTATACTTGCACGCAAAATCATTTTGGGGTCCCGAAATTGGTATTTTGGGGAAAAAAGTCGAAATAGTTTTTCATAGAAGACAAAATTATTTTACTTAAAACCCGAAATTTTTTGACCACCCAAATTTATTCTTTGATTAAAGATACACATAATTAGATACTTTTTTTACTTCTATATATAAAATAGATTCTGCATAAATCTCAAAAAGTCGAAATACCTCAAAAATCCAAAATCAATTTTGGGAACATGTATAATCCTTACAAGCAGTAATATCATAACTCTTAATTCATAATTATAGGTGCCACCTTTAACTATTAGTCAAATAAAAAAAATTTTTGATATAAATAGGCAAGAAAATATACAAATAGACAGGAAGATTTGTAAATGATATGTAAATAAACAGGAAGATTTGTGAATAATATATAAATAGACAAGAAGATATGTAATAGGTAGCTGATTTTTGATCAATTTGTAATTAATTTGTATTTAATTTTTGATCATTCAATATATGTACCTGATATGTAACATCAGATATCCAATATACAACATTAGATATCAAATATATAATATTGAGTACCTGATGTAACCCTTATATATATCTAATATTGATATCTACTGGGTTTATAATATTTCAACTTGTGACATGTTATTAAAACTAATTTGATTTTGACTTAACTTTTAAAATTTCAATTTTGAATTGTGTTTGATTTAATTAATTACATTAATTACTAGTAAAAATTAAAATTTGTTTTGACTCAACTTCAATTTTTCTTAATTTTAATTGCATCTAACTCAATTTAATAGTTTTGGCCTTGTCTCAACTTTTAAAATTTCAATTTTTAATTGTGTCTGACTCAACTAATTATATCAATTACTAGTAAAAATCAAAATTTGCCTTGACTTAACTTCAATTTTTCTTAATTTTAATTGTGTCTAACTTATTTCAATAGTTTTGACAACATGTATATAGAATATACAATCAAATATTTAAAAAAAAGTCAAGTTTTCAATATATTAGTAAAAAATCATTGTTACATAAAATTGATCTATTGTAAAAGTATAATCTTGCAAGCCTGCAAGTTTGTTGAACTCACAGGCCTGAGTTGGACTTACAGTCTGTGAAAAGCTTTAGTTTAGCATCTCATTTATTTTCTATTGTTCGACATGAAGTTTATATAGTTTGAAAAAATCAATTTAAATTTAAATTATACTTTTTTGGATACAATAAATTATAAATTATATAGTCCAATCAGGTTATCACTAAATTATACAAAAGAAACCTTCAAATTTACAAACCAAACAACAAAAAAAATGTCAATGAGACTACCACCAGTTATTATGGACAATGGAACGGGGTAAGCCAAATACAAGTATATTCCATTATTATGTTCAACAAAAAGTCACTTTAGAAATAATCCTTACGAAAAAGGTACACGAAGCTAGGCTTCGCGGGCAATAATAACCCATCTTTCGTATTCCCCACGGTCATAGCAACACGGGATTCGTCTGGAACTGGTGTATCTGGTGGCTCAGTAACTGCAAAATCTTCGGGAAGCCTTGCTTCAAAACGTGGTATTGAGGATCTAGATTTTTTTATTGGGAATGAAGCACTTTCTAATTCAAAGACATACGGTTTACATTATCCCATTCGACATGGTCAGATTGATAATTGGGATCAAATGGAAAGGTTTTGGGAACAGAGTATTTTTAAGTACTTAAGATGTGAACCGGAAGATCATTATTTTCTCCTGGTGGGATTTTTTTCTTTTCTTGTGAAAAAAATTGAATTGATAATTCTTAAAAATTCTGTTCCTAAACTTTTTAGACAGAACCACCACTTAATGCACCCGAAAATCGAGAACAAACGGCCGAAATAATGTTTGAATCTTTTAATATTCAAGGGCTTTATATTGCTGTTCAAGCTGTATTGGCTTTGGCAGCTAGCTGGTCTTCGAACAAGGCAACAGATTTTGTATTAACTGGTACGGTCGTTGATAGTGGTGATGGTGTCACTCACGTTATTCCTGTGGTAATAAAAGATTTTAAAGATTTCTTTTTTTAATATTAATACAATTAAAACAACTTTTTTTTCAAACGTTTTCTTGTTATTAAGGCGGAAGGTTATGTAATTGGATCATCAATTAAACATATTCCAATTGCAGGCCGTGATATCACGTATTTTGTTCAACAACTTCTTCGTGATCGGAATGAAACTTCAATCCCGCCAGAGGATTCTTTGAAAGTGGCAGAAAAAATCAAAGAATTATATTCATATGTTTGCCCAGATATTGTCAATGAATTTAAAAGATATGATCAAGAAGGTGATAAATATTTTAAAAAATTTCAAGGAATACATAGTGTAACTGGACAGGTAAATATGAGTAGAAGATATTTTAAAATCCAATTGATATTATAAATAATTTGAAAATTTTGACAAAATTTTCAATTGTTTAACAGCCATATGAAGTTGATGTAGGATTTGAACGTTTTTTGGGACCGGAAATATTTTTCAATCCTGAGATTGCATCGTCAGATTTCTTAACACCTCTCCCTGAAGTAGTTGATAATGTTATTCAAAGTTGTCCTATTGATACTAGGAGAGGCTTGTACAAGGTATGTGGATTTAATTGTCGTAATGAATTAAATAATATGTCAGAATTATTTAGAAAACTGTATTTTGTACTTTCTGGTGGATCAAATATTTTTAAAGGTTTTTTTTTTAATAACCGTTTTCAATGAGATATTACTGAATTGTTTGATTTTATATTTTAGAACATTGTACTTTCAGGTGGATCAACAATGTTTAAAGATTTCGGTAAACGTCTTCAACGAGACATTAAGCGGACAGTTGATGGTCGTATTAAAAAAAGTGAAGAATTAAGTGGCGGTTTAATAAAGGTACAAAACTTTTAAGAGAATATATTTTATATATATTTTTATGGTAATTACTGAAATAATTTATTTACTTACATTTATAATAATTTATAAATATATATATATATATATAATGTATATGTTTTAATATAGTCAACACCCATAGATGTCAATGTTATCTCTCATAAAAAGCAACGATATGCTGTTTGGTATGGTGGTTCATTAATTGCTAATATGGTAAATTAAAAATATTTTATGTTGCATTGTTATATTTACTATATTTATTATATTATATTATATTTTATGTCACGTTATTATATTTACTATATTTTATGTCACGAATTATTTGTTATTACAGGGTGAATTTTATTCATATTGTCACTCAAAAGCTGAATATGAAGAATGTGGGCCAAGTATTTGTCGGCATAATAGGGTTTTTGGATCTATGAATGGCTAGTATTGTTATCCCATGTTAAAATTAAAAGGTAATCTGAAAAAATTATAACTTGAAATCTCAATATTTATTTTAAATTTTATAAAAAATATAATATAAATATATTCAATTTGGCACAAAGTACCTGGAGTACAATTCATGGGAAGGAAATTTGTCGGGACGTATTGTAATAAGGATACGATTCATAGTATTTATATATAATAAAAATTTAGATGCCATATTAAAATATTTTCCATTAATTAAATCCATAATATTGTAAATAATTACAGATTAAATTTCGGGGAATTCAAAATCCCCCTTGTTTTCGGGGGCTTACGGGTTTGAACTAAGTTTCCAGGCCCAAGACAATCATTACTACTAAAATATTGTAACATTACTTAATAACATTTTTAAAATACATCTATTATAAATACTATAAATATTATAAAGCTTTTCATTGAAAAATGAAAAATGAGAATTTAAATTTTGAAAATTATTAAAATTATTAAAATTATTAAAATTATTACATTTTGTTATATTAGTGATAAAAAAACTTTTATGTCGAAACATTTTTTTTTTTTGACTGAGTATTTACTTAGTGGCTTTATAACAAATATTATTTTTATCTTTAAATCTTCTCTTTTTTTTATATCATCAAATACTGATTCTTAATTTCAAAGAAAAAGTAATACCAAACTTTATTTGTGGCCTCACTTTAACTATAAAAGGGTGAGCTGACTGTAGTAACATAATCTAAAAAATAATTAACTGTTAATAATTATGTAAAAATAATTTATTTCGTAGTAAGACTTTTAACACAATCACAGTTGTTTTCTACTGTTTTCGTTCGTGTGGTTTTTATATAGTACACGAATTAAATAATCATTTATTTCGGTACTTATGAATCAGCAAACTATATTCATTACATAATAAATGTGATTGTTTTTTTCTTATTCTAAATAATTATAAGTGAATTACACTTTTCTAAAATATAATAAAGTCTGGCGTAGTAGTACTTTTGAAAATTTTTTATATTTTTTGCACACATCTAACAATTTCCTTTTACATCATTCCTGCACCCCCCATACCTCCCATACCTCCTCCCATACCACCTGCGCCAACACCTTTATTTTCTTCTAGAGAATTATGAAGAAATTGAAGAAATTAATTTAGTTTAAGAAAAAAAAACTATAATTTAAATTTTTGTTGAATAAACATACTAACCGGGAGCTTCTGTGATCATGCATTCTGTTGTCGTTAATAAACTTGCTACTCCAGAAGCATCAATAAGTGCTGTTCTAACAACCTTCAATGGGTCCACAATACCGCGAGCAATCAGGTCTCCATATTCACCAGTGGCTGCATCATAACCGTAATTAAAATCGTTTATATGATCTTCTAACAATTTTCCTACAATAACCGCTCCTTCTTCTCCCGCATTATCAACAATTGTTCGTGCTGGTTTTTGGAGTGCTGATTTGATAATACTCACTCCTAATTGTTGATCGAAATTGTTGGTTTTAAATGAATCTAGGCACTTGATAGATTTCAAGAGCGCTATACCGCCACCGGGAACAATGCCTTCTTCAACGGCTGCACGTGTGGCATTTAAGGCGTCAACGAATCGATCCTTTTTCTCACTAACTTCAACTTCAGATGCGCCTCCTACTTTAATTACTGCAACGCCTCCTGATAATTTAGCAAGGCGTTCTTGAAGTTTTTCTTTTTCATAATCTGATGTGGATGGGTCATTGATGGTAGCGCGGATTTGTTCACACCGATGATTAATCTGATCCTTAGAACCTTCTCCGTTAAGAATAATGGTATCTTCTTTGGTAATTACAACGGATCCGGTTGTTCCGAATAAATCTGGAGTTGCTCGTTCAAGTTTAATATCCAACTCATCAGAAAAAACTGTGCTTCCCGTTAAAATAGCCAAATCACCTAAAATAGATTTTCGATTGTCTCCAAAACCCGGGGCTTTAACAGCAGCAACTTGAATATTGCCTCGTAATTTATTTAATATGCATGCTGCCAAAGCTTCTCCTTCAATGTCTTCAGCGATAATCAGAAGCGGCCTGCGTTGTTGAGCCGAAGATTCCAAAGCCGGAAGAATATCTTGTAAAACAGAAATTTTTTTTTCAGACAAAACAATCAAGGGTTTTTCGAGTTCAACCTTTTGAGCTTTTGCATCGGTTATAAAATATGGTGAGATGTATCCGCGATCAAATTTCATTCCTTCAGTTATTTCAAGTTCGTCATCAATAGTTTTTCCTTCCTTTACGGTAATGACTCCTTCCTTTCCAACTTTTTCCATAGCATTAGCAATGAGTTGGCCAACGTGAGTATCACCATTAGCTGAAATTGTAGCAACCTAAATAATAAAAAATAGAACTTCGGATACGGATACTGATACGGATATGGTTTTATAAAAATTTTATATAATTCTGAATTTCATTCAATACCTGAGCAATTTCTTCACTTGTGGTTATTACACGACTGTTTTCCCTCAAGAATTTAACAATTGCATCAACGGCTAATTGAACACCTCGACGAAGGTCCATTGGATTACAACCTGCAGCAACATTTTTAACGCCTTCGACGAAAATTGCACGAGTGAGAACTGTAGCTGTAGTTGTACCATCTCCAGCCACCTCATTTGTTTTGTTTGCGACATCTTGAACCAATCTGTGAAATATAAATATAATCAATTATTTACGCGACATAAACGCGTATAAACCATTAAATATTTTATCAACTAATATTTAAGTTAATAAAGTTTTCGGAAGTTATTGGAAATATATAAGTTTTAAACACCTGGCCCCAAGATTCTCAAATTTATCTTGAAGTGTTATACTTTTAGCGACCGTGACACCGTCTTTTGTGATTTTCGGACTTCCGTAAGATTGCTCAATTATCACGTTGCGCCCTTTAGGACCTAATGTAATGGCGACTGCTTTAGCAAGTATATCAACACCCTGTAATAACGAAGCACGTCCCTCAACGCCAAATTTAAGTTCTTTGTGAGTGGCATAATAACGTGATAACATAGTTGTCCTTGCATTTTTAGACGTTATGGCTAGACGTGTTGGAAATTGAGTAAGTGAAGACTTGTTAAAAAATAATGAAGCACGGTGCATTATGATAACTTTTTGCAATAAAGATGGAAAATGAGATGACAATTTATAACATCTAACTTTGATCTCGCTTTTTTATTGGCCAGATTGAAATTTTTTTTTTTTTCAAGAAAAAAATAGAATATTCTTCATCTTTCTTAGATTTTCTATCAAAAAAAAAAAAAAAAAAAAAAAAAAAAAAAATTTNATTTATCTTGAAGTGTTATACTTTTAGCGACCGTGACACCGTCTTTTGTGATTTTCGGACTTCCGTAAGATTGCTCAATTATCACGTTGCGCCCTTTAGGACCTAATGTAATGGCGACTGCTTTAGCAAGTATATCAACACCCTGTAATAACGAAGCACGTCCCTCAACGCCAAATTTAAGTTCTTTGTGAGTGGCATAATAACGTGATAACATAGTTGTCCTTGCATTTTTAGACGTTATGGCTAGACGTGTTGGAAATTGAGTAAGTGAAGACTTGTTAAAAAATAATGAAGCACGGTGCATTATGATAACTTTTTGCAATAAAGATGGAAAATGAGATGACAATTTATAACATCTAACTTTGATCTCGCTTTTTTATTGGCCAGATTGAAATTTTTTTTTTTTTCAAGAAAAAAATAGAATATTCTTCATCTTTCTTAGATTTTCTATCAAAAAAAAAAAAAAAAAAAAAAAAAAAAAAGAGAAAAAAAAATATTGCTGATTGGATAAGTTTTAGATTTTATCCGATAATTTAAAAAAAATTTTTGGTAAGTAACTTTTATATAATTGCGTACACCCTTTTCCCCTTCAACTTTCGAAAATTTAGTGTTTCATAATAAACTTGAGGACCACCTGACGAGTTGAATAATATTGTATTAACAATGGTACGCGTTTAATGAATATTAAATAAATAAATTTTAAACGGACCTAAATGATACCCTTTGATATTTATTACAGTCTATCGTCACGAAAAATGTTAAGAGTATTGTTCCACTCCTCGATCGCGTTCTCGTTCAACGTATTAAAGCGCAACAGGTTTATTATAAATTTATGCACTTAATTAAAGACCCACAAGTAAATTACAAGTACACTAATTTAGAACAACTTTTAGAAAACATCCTCTGGTATTTTGATCCCCGAGAAATCATTAGAAACTTTGAATGAAGCCGAAGTGATATCTGTAGGGAAAGGATCATTGAATAAGGTATATAAATCCTTATCAAATTTACGTATTTCAAAGTTAATTCAATGACGCGTATCTTCACGTGGATAACTTAGGACGGAAAACACATTCCAAACCAAGTTAAACCTGGAGACCATGTACTTCTCCCTTCATATGGTGGAAGTACTATCAAAGTTGGTGATGAGGTAACTTTAATAAAAGTTATATCGAACTTAATTAATATATTTACTAATTTAATCAATTCTCGTCTTTTGTTTTTTAGGAGTATACCATATTTAGGGACACTGAAATTTTGGCTAAAATTGAAGAAAATCATTAAGAAGAATAAAAATATATTCTTTTTAAATTGTAAATTTATAATGTATAAGTGCATCAAAGATAATAAAAAAAAATAAATAAATTTGATGCTGATTTTTATTCTTTAAAATTGCTTAAAAGCGTAAAATATTGTCTCTATGTTACAAAATATATTAAATAAACAAACAAACAAATAAATGAAATGAAATGAAATATAAATAAATAGGGAAATTATTTACTAGTAAGAAATTCTATGAATTTTCGACCGATCAATATACTATCATCATCAAGGTCTGCATTTTTTAGATACATTTGAGCAGAATCTGAATCAAATATTCCAATTTCGTATCGAAATTGAGTTATTTCTCTAACCACGTCACTAACAAATTCGGGATGACCCTGAATGGTGAAAACGTGATTTTCCTTTAACATTCCTTGAACAGGTGATTTTTCGGTATATCCTAGATTAATGAAGTTTGGAGGAATGAGAGAAACATGATCCTAAATAATAATAATAATATTAAAAATATATATATGTAATTCATTTTATTACAAAAAAAAAAAAGATTACTTTAATACTTTTTATACTTGATGCATTTCTTGAACGCGCTTTTAAAATATAAAATCATTGTAAGTTTTTATTTATTAAATAAATAAATAATATTTTAAATCATATTTTCTAAATTTTCTCAATTCACCAGAAATTCCTTGTTTGTATTGAAGAATTTTTTCCCAACTTCAGTTACTGAAACTTCAGTTACCGCAACCTAATAATAATATATTTTTTATTAGAATTGTTCTACAATAAAATACAAAAATTTTGATCATTAAGATATTGTCAAACTTACCTCCCAACCCATAGGATTTTTAACGACTTGTCCTCCCATGGCTCTGGCAATAATCTGGTGTCCGAAGCAAACTCCAATTAGTTTAACTTTAGTATGTTCCTCAATGATGAATTTCGTGAAATTGATTAGACGATTTATCCAGGGAAGGTCTTCATATGCTGAAAAGGCTTGATAATCAATAAAATATAAGCTTCTTAAACTAGTGACTTAAAGCAATGTACATTTTGAAAATCATAAAGTCTCCATCATACCAGAACCAGAAATAATCAAACCATCCAATTCCAACAGTTCTTCGATATTTGGAAACTCCAACTTTTGAACTTCATAACCTTTGACCTCCAAAATTATATTTTTGTTATTTCCAATTTCTATGGCTTTTTTCAAAAGTCTATTAAATTGAACTTCGTAATTTCCATATTGTTTAACAATTTGTGGAAGAGGTGTGCCAGCGAGGAGAATACCTATTCTTATAATTCTTTTTTCCATGAGTTCCTTCCTTGTAACTATCATGTGATAGTAATTTTAATTTATAATTTATGTAGGAGGTAATCTAAAAATTATCATAATGATCAAGTGTTTCAACTGATCGACACGCACATTATTACTGCGCCGTATTTTATTTTAGAAATACATGCGAATCAACAATTAAATTGGAAAGTCGTGTAATATCTCCCTAATTTTTCTCTGCATCTTCCGACAGCTGCCAATCAAATTTACTCCCTTGTGTGTGGCTTGTTCCGGCCCTCCTTTTTTTTCTGCTTTCGCTCAGTCATTGACCCGATCGTTTTTTAATGTTTTATTTATGCGACTAGTATCTTGAACTTTCTCTTTAGATTGAGACATTGCCTGTCTCCTTTTGATACGTCGTCTTTTTGAAAGTTTACCCCATAAAAAGTGCAAGTCGTTTTATCTAACATTAAAAAAGCTATTTTGGAAATAAACCACTGAAACAAAAAAAAATGAACTATAACGAGCAAAATTTGCCCGAGGCGATAGGAGCGACGACAACGCAAGAACGACAAGTTCATCCAGCTCCACAAATGTTCGATGCTTTTCATCAGTCACCTCACGGGGAATTCAAACCTACTTTTTACAACCCGTTCGAAGTGAAACACAGACGTCGTACTTCTCGCCAACAGTTGAAAGTTCTTGAAAAGGCTTTCAATGAAAATCCGAAACCCCATGCTGCTGTTCGTCAAGCTTTAGCTCAAAAGTTAAATATGACACCTCGTGGAGTGCAGGTCTGGTTTCAAAACAGACGTGCAAAGGCAAAAAAACAAAAGACCATCGACGATAATCCATCTTCTGAGAGTAACTCTGAAGGGTTGACCGTATCCAGTCCAACCGACTCTTTGGAAACTTTCTTTTCCACAGCAGACTCGACGGTAACTGCCTCCACAGAGAATGTTGGGCAGGAAGGTATTGAGAGTGATGCATCAATTGATTGTATCAGTGATTCAGCATTGGCAGATAGTAATGTTAATAGTCCTAACGAAGTTTACTGCGGATTTGAAGGAAACCCAAATGATACATTTCTCGTGGAACAAAAACCTGTCAATGAAATTCTTGCACATGAAACAGAAAATGATCAATCGTCAAAGAGATCTCGCCAAAAGCCAAACATCGATCCTCTCAAAACTAGTTGGGAAACCCAAGAAGAATATGAACTAATGGTCCAACGCAGACAACTTCATCAACTCCTTCAAAAATCAACCAATGTTCAACAAGATGATGGAGAATGGATGCACTCAAATGTTTCTTCGGCATCGACTGTAGCATCCGAGTACGTTTATGATCAAATGGACAATCTTATTCCCCTATCTACACCCCAATCAGCAGTTTCAGCTGTTACAATTTCGGATTACTTCCCCGAATACAATTACAGCCCTACGGTTAGTTCTGTAATCAGTGATAAAGAAGCGATTGATAACAACGAAACCATTAATCCTGCTTATGCCAACGCCCGCCGTAATTCATGTCCAGAGTTGATGGCATCAATTCTCAACATGAAGCTGGGTACATCCGAAGAAAAACGATCTCTTTCAACTATTATTGAAGATGAAACATTGTACAATGATTCTAACATGTCACAATTTTTGGCCGTTCCTGCGCAAGTAAGTTAATATTAAAATTTTTTGTATGGTAACCTTAAATGTAAATAAATCCGAATATAATTATTTAATTGATTTAATTATTAATTAGGTCAAGCGTCGATTTTCGGAACCTATTAACAAATACAATACAACTAATGTTTCTGGATTTCACAATCAAGAATTGGGAACAAACATGTCAAATATGGCAACCAGTCAACCTCCCTTTACATTTAATTTGCATACGATGTTGAATACCAGTCAAGCACATGATTCTAATGTTCACAGTGCACCAGAATTACTTCGAGGCCATAGTCTTGATTCAACAGGTTGGCCCACATTGAAAGATCGTCCGATGTGGAATTTAGGGTTGGATTTGAAGTCAACTAAATTGCCAATCATTGATACTACCGAATTAAAAGTGACGGATTCTGGTTCCATTGGTGTTACTCATTGGAATTCTTTAGCAACTTCTGAAGTGGGCACGAATTCAGTTATGACTGAAGAAATTGGATTCATGCACTTATATGGCAACTCAAATGATCAAGTTGTTGGATAAATTAATTCTGACAACTTTATTTCTTTATATATAGGGTATAATATTTTGAAATATGGGTAGGTCATTAAATAATAAGTAAAATCAATTAGATTTTCTTTTTGATTGATTTTTCTTCTCAATTTCTTACCCTTCATCTATATGATTTTTTTCTAATGCTTTTCAATATATTTTTGATTAGTATATAATATTTCTTTCGTAAATTATATTTACAAATTTTTTTTTAAATAATATATATATTTCATTGTAATTATATATATCTATTTATTTTATTTTTTATGTGTAAGAGTATGGTTTTTATATATATTTTTTCATTTATTTTATTTGTAAATCTCTCCAAATCCTTATTTTATTTTTTATTTTTGAATGGATAAAAATCCATCAGAAAATTGTACATAGCACACATCTACTATAATTTGTTTAAGCAGTTTCTTCAAATTGTAAGATTTATAATTTCACCTGTGAAAAATTGGAGGGATTAATTTTTTGCTAGTGAGAAATTATGGATATAGGAATATAGTTTTATATATATGGATCAAAAAATTTTTTTACAAATAAGGCAATACTCTTGGATGCACATAATTAAACACTCATGTAAAATAGTTAACATTGAGTGGTATCCAATTAGTATTCTTTACATTTCTTTATATTTTTTTATTTTTTTTAGTAAATATTTTGTTTAATTTTTATTTTAAATCATCTTACATATTTGGTGAGCAACCAATTTATTTTTTTTTTGTACTTTTTTTTCATTTGTTCATAACAAATAACTTTATTTTTTTAACTTAACCAAATTACTATTGAAATTATCTAATTTTTTATCTTTTTTTATTATATCTTCATTTTTTTGAAATTATGTTTTTTTGTGTGTATAGTTAAATATTCACATATATATTTATATATATATATTTTTGTAAATAAATGCAGTAAATGTATGTGATTATATGTTATGAAAATCAAAATTTTTTTTTTAATGCATAAATAATATTAAATAATTTTAGAATAGGTATACAAATAAATAAAAAAAAATAATATACAAATAAAAAAAAGTTTTAATACAGATTAAATAAAAAAAATAGGTGATTTATTATAAATAAAATTCTAATTAATAATTAAAATTTTAGCTAATTTATAGATAAAAATTTCTAATTTATTTTGATTTATAAACAGAAATTTTTATATTATGAATTTTTACAAATAAAATATCCAATTTGTATCATCAATAAAATTTTAAATTTTGTTTATTTAACTAATATAATATAAATAAACAAAGAGAATATAAATAAACAAGAAAATTTACAAATAATATATAAATAGACAAAGAAATTTATCAGTAAATTTTTTTAAATGTAAACCTTCAAAATATTTCATTTCAATAACTTTTAAATACTTTCAGTATAAATACAATATTTGCAAAAGTTATTGGTATATTTAAAATAATTTATAAATAGGTAAAAAATTTATAAATAATGTTATGGTCTAATACAAAAAGATTTGTATCTCAAAAAAACATTAATAAAAAATTTTTTTATTAAATAAACTTTTTTTTCAAATTACATCATTATATATTTAAAAATATAAAAATATAAATTTTATTATTAAACTAATCATTATTATCAAAGCTATTATAATCATTAAATTCTTTATCAACTTTTTTATCATACTTTAAATATTCTTTTACATTATTAAATGTTTTTTTCAAAATCTAATTATAACTTACAAGATAATTTTTTTTTAAATGCATTTAATAACTTATCTTACAATTTTATTTCTAATAACTATCCAAATAATTTTAATCAGTTAAAGTTCATAATAATAAGGGAAGGTAAAAAAATTTAATAATTACTTTTTTGCTATTTCAATACAAAAAAATAAAATATAAAATATTCTCTTTATTTAGTTAAACTAGTTTTAAAAACTCTGACCTTCGTAATTCATTAGAAAAAATAATATTATATACAGTTAACCAATTAATTATTTTTTTTTTATACTTGATGTGATGTTAGAATATGTTCAATTCACTATTTATAATAACTTGTTCTATTTATGTGAATAATTACTGACTTATATTTTTTATAAAATATTTTATAAAGAATTAAAAAAAGGTTTTCAAAAATTTTTACATTAAAATTTTTATAATAATTTATTTGACACAAATTAATCACAAATCAATTACAAATCAATTAAAAATTGATTGCTTATTTATCTATTTACATATTATTCACAAATTTTCTTACTTATTTACATATTATTTACAAATATTTCTGTTTATTTGTGTATTTTTCTATTTACAGTGATTTACAAAAATAATACAACACTTGTATTTTTGTCTTTAAAAAATTTTATCTTATAAACAATTAATCTTAAAATAATAGTTTCTATACTTATTTTAATCTTTGAAATTTGAAGAATTTTTAAAAACTATTTTATATCAAATTATTAATACTAATTTTCACAAATGAGTAATTAATATTGAGAATTAACACTTAATAAAATTTTAATTACAAATAGAATTTTATACAAAATAGTTACAACTAAAAATAATAGGCGCAATATAAATTGAGTCAGGAATTTAACCAAATATAATTTAACCAATTAAGCTTAAAATTTAGTCACGATATAATTAAAGGTGGTACCTGTAATTATGAATTAAGAGTTATAATATTACTGCCTGTATCGTAATTATTAAGGATTTCAATGAAAAAAAATTTATAATTCCGTAATTCGTAATTATCCGTAAGTCCGTAATTGTTCCGTAAATTCGTAATTATTTCGTAAGTAAAAATGATACTCATAATTATTTAATTTTAAAATTTTATTATTAAATTTTTAAACATTTAAGTTTAAATATCTTTTTTATTTTAATTTTAATGTACAGCATTTAAAACTTCTACATAAAATATAAATTATTTTTAACTTTAAGTTTAATTATTAATACTTTTAATATTTAATTATTAAAATTAAAAGTTTTATATGTAAAAACTATTAGTAATTATTTTTAAAATTAATTTTTAATTAATAAATTTAATTTTAAAATTTTATTATTAAATTTTTAAACATTTAAGTTTAAATCTCTTTTTTATTTTAATTTTAATGTACAGCAATTCAAACTTCTACATAAAATATAAATTATTTTTAACTTTAAGTTTAATTATTAATACTTTTAATATTTAATTATTAAAATTAAAAGTTTTATATGTAAAAACTATTAGTAATTATTTTTAAAATTAATTTTTAATTAATAAATTTTATTTTAAAATATTTTGGTCAAAAATTATTCGATTTAAATAAAAAAAGTATCATTTTGAAATCAAAAATATGGAAATTCCAAATATATACTTTATTATTATATAAAAGTCTGTAATTAGTTATGGAATTACAGATTTATATCGTAATTCATTTAAAAAATTCGTAATATTAAAAACTTGTAAAAATAATTAAGGATACCAGCTTTAGACATAATCTGATACAATGACTAAATTCTGATGCAAAGGTTAAATAATAATGCAATTCTAATTGGCTGATACAATTATAAAATTTATTAAATAATTATTTTTAAATTTTTAAAAATAATTAATTTTAACTTTAATTTTAAATTAATTTTACATAACTAAGAGTGATTTTTTATTATGATATTCTTATAACAGATTAAAAGTTCTGGTTCTTAGTTACAAAATGATATATATTTTATTTTTATAATGTTAAAATTTTTTTTTTTTTAGACTATCAAGGTCTTATTTTATTTATTTAAATATAACTTACTCTTATTAACTAATACATAAAAAATAATTACAAATTTATAAATATTACAAATAAAAAAAGATTAAAAACAATTAAGCTACGTTAATTATTCTATAATTTGACCAGTTATTACAAAATAAAAATTTATTCTGAAAAAGTCAAATATTAAAAATCCTATTATATACTCTCTTATTATGATACCAATTGGGAGTCCAATTACTTTGGTAATAAATTCTTCACGTGACTTAAAATTATTAGTTGTACAATTAATTTAAGTTACTCTAAATAGGTCATCACCAATTAAAATACTTCAATTTTCAAGAATTTTTTTTACAGTATTTTTTTCTTTAAATATAATGATAGCTGATTACCACATCTCATTTGATCTAAGATTTATTCTTTCAATCTTTCCAAAAGTTGAGAAAATCTCAAAAAATAATTTTTTGTATTTTATACTAATGGGAATGTCCCACAACTTAATACCATACATAATCTCTTTTTGAAAATTTCTTTTGAAGACTATTGCTAAGGTTGTTAATAAAACATAATGGGTCGAGTTGAATTTATATTATAGTGGAACAAGGTTAACCTAATCTAACTTAAATTAAATGTACTAGATTAATACTCTATAAGTTATTCTATAAGTTACTCTAGGTTGCTCCAGGTTGTTTCATGGAGTAATAATTATAATTAAGAATACTTCCTTGTCATAATTATTTTCTTAATTACACCAATACCATAATGTTATAATTCTGTTATAATAATAATTTTAGTTATAATGCTAATTATATTATATATAAAATCAAAAATAATTATAAATGGTCATTATATATTAAACTTTTTATTTTATAAGTGAATATCAAAAATGGTACTAAAAAATCTCAAAAACAAAAATAAATTGTTCAGAATTAAATAAATAATATATACATGTTGTTAAAACTATTGAATTAAGTCAGACGCAATTAAAATTAAAACAAATTTTGATTTTTATTACATCAGTAAATTTTTTTAAACATAAGCCTTCGAAGTCCTTCACTCTGATAACCTTCGAATACCTCCAACATAAATGTAATATTTACGAAGGTTATTGGTACCGAAAACCTTCATTTTTATTAATAAAACGTAATACTCCAGAGGTTATTGATATCGATAACCTTCAATAACCTTCATTTTGTCATAATAAACGTAATATTTGCGAAGGTTATTGGTTCGATAATCTTCAATAACCTTTGAAAACGAAATTATTACAATAACCTCCGACATAAAAAATTGCCTGATGTAGTAATTAATACAATTGGTTGAGTCAGACGCAATTAAAATTAAAACAAGTTTTGATTTTTATTACATTAGTAAATTTTTTTAAACGTAAACCTTTGAAGTCCTTCACTCCGATAATCTTCGAATACCTCCAACATAAATGTAATATTTACGAAGGTTATTGGTACCGAAAACCTTCATTTTTATTAATAAAACGTAATACTCCAGAGGTTATTGATATCGATAACCTTCAATAACCTTCATTTTGTCATAATAAACGTAATATTTGCGAAGGTTATTGGTTCGATAATCTTCAATAACCTTTGAAAACGAAATTATTACAATAACCTCCGACATAAAAAATTTCCTGATGTAGTAATTAATACAATTGGTTGAGTCAGACGCAATTAAAAATTGAAATTTTAAGAATTGAGTTAAGGTCAAATTAATTTTGACGATATGTATAGAATAATAGCTATTTTAAATTTTTTATATGCATCCGGAATTATATAGAGGCGTTCTAGGACGCTATATATACGAAACGTCCGGAGAACGCACTAGAACGGTGTGTTCTAGTACACTATATATACGAAACGTTTGGAGAACGCACTAGAACGGTACGTTCTAGTACGCTATATATACGAAACATTCAGAGAACACACTAGAACGGTGTGTTCTAGTACGCTATATATACGAAGCGTTCGGAGAACGCACTAGAACAGCATATTTAATACGCTATATGAACGTAGGTGGTGTTCATAGGGATGTTAATGGTTATATATCAAACCGGTTTTACCTGGTTCGGTTCCAATATTTGAAACCGTTATAACCGCGGTTAATTTTATGTAGTTGAACTATCGGTTCAACCGTTATTTTATGTAGTTGAACCGACGGTTCAACCGTTATTTTATGCAGTTGAACCGACGGTTCAACTATTTTTTTTATATTATTTTGTTTACGGACCTGTAAAAAAATTTTTTTTTATAAATATTACTTAGCTTTCTATTTTTACTCTTTAAATCAGTGTATAAAAATAAGTTATTATTATTATTATTATAAAACACTTATTTATTTCTAACAGTATACTTGCCTTTCTTCTTCAAATCGGGTTCATAGTACCTTCTTTCTGAAATCGGTTTGAGAGTTAAAAAATAAGTTATTATTATTATTATTATTATTATTATTATTAAACACTTTTTTTCTAACAATACACTTACCTTTACTTCTTCAAATCAGGTTTGTGGATTCGTGAATTTGTAAGGAACCTTTACTCCTTCAAATCAGTTCGTGGAGGACCTTTACTCTCTTAAATCAGGTTTGTGGGATTTTAAATCGGATTTGTGGGGACCTTTATTTCTTTAAATCGTGTTCGTGAGTTCATGGAGAACCTTTTCTTTAAAACAGGTTCNCTTCAATAACCTTTGAAAACGAAATTATTACAATAACCTCCGACATAAAAAATTTCCTGATGTAGTAATTAATACAATTGGTTGAGTCAGACGCAATTAAAAATTGAAATTTTAAGAATTGAGTTAAGGTCAAATTAATTTTGACGATATGTATAGAATAATAGCTATTTTAAATTTTTTATATGCATCCGGAATTATATAGAGGCGTTCTAGGACGCTATATATACGAAACGTCCGGAGAACGCACTAGAACGGTGTGTTCTAGTACACTATATATACGAAACGTTTGGAGAACGCACTAGAACGGTACGTTCTAGTACGCTATATATACGAAACATTCAGAGAACACACTAGAACGGTGTGTTCTAGTACGCTATATATACGAAGCGTTCGGAGAACGCACTAGAACAGCATATTTAATACGCTATATGAACGTAGGTGGTGTTCATAGGGATGTTAATGGTTATATATCAAACCGGTTTTACCTGGTTCGGTTCCAATATTTGAAACCGTTATAACCGCGGTTAATTTTATGTAGTTGAACTATCGGTTCAACCGTTATTTTATGTAGTTGAACCGACGGTTCAACCGTTATTTTATGCAGTTGAACCGACGGTTCAACTATTTTTTTTATATTATTTTGTTTACGGACCTGTAAAAAAATTTTTTTTTATAAATATTACTTAGCTTTCTATTTTTACTCTTTAAATCAGTGTATAAAAATAAGTTATTATTATTATTATTATAAAACACTTATTTATTTCTAACAGTATACTTGCCTTTCTTCTTCAAATCGGGTTCATAGTACCTTCTTTCTGAAATCGGTTTGAGAGTTAAAAAATAAGTTATTATTATTATTATTATTATTATTATTATTATTATTATTATTAAACACTTTTTTTCTAACAATACACTTACCTTTACTTCTTCAAATCAGGTTTGTGGATTCGTGAATTTGTAAGGAACCTTTACTCCTTCAAATCAGTTCGTGGAGGACCTTTACTCTCTTAAATCAGGTTTGTGGGATTTTAAATCGGATTTGTGGGGACCTTTATTTCTTTAAATCGTGTTCGTGAGTTCATGGAGAACCTTTTCTTTAAAACAGGTTCATGGGGACCTTTACACCTTTAAATCGGGTTTGAGTTCTTTTTAGCACCTTTCTTCGAAATGGGTTTGTGAAAAAGGTTTACCATATAAAAGTAAGTCTTTTTTATTATTATTATAAAAAAATAAACTTATTTTTAATAATACGCTTACCTTTATTCCTTTAAATCGGGTTCGTGAGATCTTTACTTCTTTAAATCGGTTATTCTTAACATCTTAGAAATGGGTTTGTAGAGAGAGAGTTCGTGAAGAGAGTATTTGTGGAGAGAGGAATCGGTTCGTAAGGATTTTTACTTCTTTAAATCGGTTATTCTTAATATCTTCGAAATGGGTTTATAGAGAGTGGGTTCGTGAAGAGAGTGTTTGTGGAGAGAGAGGGTTTGTGGAGAGAGGGTTCGTGGAGAGAGAGAAAAGATTCGTGAAGAGAGGATTATGTATAAAAGTAAGTTATTATTATTATTATTATAAATATACGTTTGTGAAATTATTCTTAATACTTTTAATAATATAGAAAATTATTTTTTTTATATAAAAAAGATGCGTTCTGATATTATAATTTTTTATAATTTCAGCCAATAAAAATGTCTCACATATATATAATTATTTCCTTAAATTCGTTGTTTCTTGAGGTATATAT
>PQFF01000306.1:217859-229605 GCA_003547095.1 Diversispora epigaea | reverse complement strand
TACTGACTAACGATAATAAACACCGATATACAACGTTATTAATACGAAACGTTCGTTATACGTTCTAAAACGGCGATATATAACGTTATATATACACCGTTCATTAAACGTAGTATAAACGATACGTATTTATAGCGTACTAGAACGTTACGTTCTAGTACGTAGGTGTCGTTCTAGAACGCAATACGAACGTTCCGTCCATAGAACGTTATATAACGTTATATAAAAATTACTGATGTAAGTAACCTTAAAGATAAGAATGAATTGCGCATCATATTAAAATTGAGTGAACAATTGTTATTTCAAAAGATTTCACCCATTCGAACTTTAATCGTCAATAGTTCCCTCAATTTTGATGATATAAGTCTGTCTTTTTAATATAATACACAATTTATTCTTGTTTTTAAGGTTACTTAGTACCGTTTTTAACATTTACTTATTAAAATAAAAAGTTTTATATGTGACAACCGTCAACAATTATTTCCGATTTGTAATTTATAAAGTATTTTTTAAAATCAACTATACAATAATAATGATTGTCAAAGGAAAAAATTGATCATAACTTTAAGCTTGATGCAGTAACTTTATAAATAAAAACAAATAGAAATGGATAATTTTTTATTTATAAAAATTTATTTTATTTATTTTAAAAGCAACCAAAAAAGTATAAATTTTTATTTATAAAAAATTTATTTTAAAAGTAACCAAATTTCTTTTTTAACTATTTATTTTATTTTAAAACTAATTAAATTTCTTTTTTAATTATTATTTATGTATCCACTGGAAAAATTCCTCCAGCCAATTGCCAATTTTTTTTACAAAAAATTAAATTTTCAAATGTAATTGCTGTTAATTGTGTTCTTTTTATAGTCATAATATTTCCTGCTTGACTGAATAATCTTTCACTTGATGTGGAGGTTGCTGGAATAGCTAAATATTTTTTAGCTAATTTTGATAATATTGGAAACCTAGATACATTGTTTTTCCACCATGAAAGAGGACAATTTTCAAAATGAATTTTAGGTAATGCTAAATAATTATCTACTTCATCAAGATTATTGCTATTTTGAAACATTCTTGCTAAAAATAAATTAGATTTAACTAAACTACATTCAATTTCTTGATTATTATTAGTTAAATTTTTTATATCTTGATAAGCTTTTTTAATTTGTTCTAAAGTTTTAGTACGTACTACTTCTGAAGCAAATTCTAAATCTTTAAATCTGGGATCTAATAATGCAGCCAACATTCCATGTTCTTGTGGAACATTCCAATAATGTTTAATAGCATTATATAGTGCAGTTTTAACTTTATTTTTTAAATTGAAACAATTTTGTGGTGAATTAATACTAATTTTTCTACTTTTAAATCCTTCAGTGTCATCTTCTGGTGCATCAGTATAACCTATATTATCATCAAAAGCTGTATTTGGATTACTTAAATCTACAATTTCAATTTCTGAATCATCAGGTAATAATTTTTGACTGATTATTTCTAATATACTATACATCAAACTAATAGTAGTATATTTACTTCCACCCAAGTATTCTGTTGCTTCAGCAAAATCTTCTAAAATTATAATTAATTCACCAATTGCTTGCCATTCCTCTTCTATTAAATTTATATTTCTTAATCTTCTTCCATCATACTTTGTTGAAGGATCTGGATCAATCATCATAGTAGTTGCCATAATTTCAACAAGATCTT
Organism: Diversispora epigaea; assembly: GCA_003547095.1. NCBI lineage: Eukaryota > Fungi > Glomeromycota > Glomeromycetes > Diversisporales > Diversisporaceae > Diversispora > Diversispora epigaea. The sequence goes on along the minus strand of PQFF01000306.1, from coordinate 227,898 downwards.
TAATTTTAATTAGACGTTTCCATGCAAGATAACTAGAGTTCCATCTTGTCTCTACATCAGAAATCAATCTCAAATATTCATGAATATTTTCCAAATTCTATAATAATATATTTTTATTAAATAATAAAATATTAATAAAGTTGTTTAATTAAGTTTTCAATAATTTATTAATTTAAAAATTTATAAATAATTTAATAATTACCTCATTATTGATATGACTATTATTTTTTTGTATTTCTATTAATTTTTCTGTTTGTTTAGGTGTAGTAAAAAAATTAATTAGTCGCTTAGCTCTTGCAATTAAAACTTCAGCTGGTAGTAATCCTTTTCCTATTACTAATTGAAGGGTGTGTGCTGTACAAGGAAGTCGTGTAAGTTCAGTCATCAATCTTCCTGCTTTGATCATATTAGATCCATTATCTGTTGTTATGGTAAAAACTTTTCCAGTTAAATTCCAATTTGAAATAATTTCATGTAATATATTACAAATATTATATCCAGTATGGGGATATGGTATATATTGAATTGCTAAAATAGCTTCACAAAGTTTAAAATCATTATCAATAAAAGAACAAGTCACTCCAATATAACCATTTCTACTTTTAGCTGTCCATAAATCAGTAGTCAAAGAACATGAAGTAATTTCTTCATTAAATTTTTTTACCAAAATGGTTTTAATTTGATTATATGATTCTGCTAATAATTGTTGAATTGTTTTTTTACTTGGAAGTTGATAATAAGGATCAAGTTCATGGATAAATTCAATAAATCCCTCATNCAAAAAAGTATAAATTTTTATTTATAAAAAATTTATTTTAAAAGTAACCAAATTTCTTTTTTAACTATTTATTTTATTTTAAAACTAATTAAATTTCTTTTTTAATTATTATTTATGTATCCACTGGAAAAATTCCTCCAGCCAATTGCCAATTTTTTTTACAAAAAATTAAATTTTCAAATGTAATTGCTGTTAATTGTGTTCTTTTTATAGTCATAATATTTCCTGCTTGACTGAATAATCTTTCACTTGATGTGGAGGTTGCTGGAATAGCTAAATATTTTTTAGCTAATTTTGATAATATTGGAAACCTAGATACATTGTTTTTCCACCATGAAAGAGGACAATTTTCAAAATGAATTTTAGGTAATGCTAAATAATTATCTACTTCATCAAGATTATTGCTATTTTGAAACATTCTTGCTAAAAATAAATTAGATTTAACTAAACTACATTCAATTTCTTGATTATTATTAGTTAAATTTTTTATATCTTGATAAGCTTTTTTAATTTGTTCTAAAGTTTTAGTACGTACTACTTCTGAAGCAAATTCTAAATCTTTAAATCTGGGATCTAATAATGCAGCCAACATTCCATGTTCTTGTGGAACATTCCAATAATGTTTAATAGCATTATATAGTGCAGTTTTAACTTTATTTTTTAAATTGAAACAATTTTGTGGTGAATTAATACTAATTTTTCTACTTTTAAATCCTTCAGTGTCATCTTCTGGTGCATCAGTATAACCTATATTATCATCAAAAGCTGTATTTGGATTACTTAAATCTACAATTTCAATTTCTGAATCATCAGGTAATAATTTTTGACTGATTATTTCTAATATACTATACATCAAACTAATAGTAGTATATTTACTTCCACCCAAGTATTCTGTTGCTTCAGCAAAATCTTCTAAAATTATAATTAATTCACCAATTGCTTGCCATTCCTCTTCTATTAAATTTATATTTCTTAATCTTCTTCCATCATACTTTGTTGAAGGATCTGGATCATAGTAGTTGCCATAATTTCAACAAGATCTTTAATTTTAATTAGACGTTTCCATGCAAGATAACTAGAGTTCCATCTTGTCTCTACATCAGAAATCAATCTCAAATATTCATGAATATTTTCCAAATTCTATAATAATATATTTTTATTAAATAATAAAATATTAATAAAGTTGTTTAATTAAGTTTTCAATAATTTATTAATTTAAAAATTTATAAATAATTTAATAATTACCTCATTATTGATATGACTATTATTTTTTTGTATTTCTATTAATTTTTCTGTTTGTTTAGGTGTAGTAAAAAAATTAATTAGTCGCTTAGCTCTTGCAATTAAAACTTCAGCTGGTAGTAATCCTTTTCCTATTACTAATTGAAGGGTGTGTGCTGTACAAGGAAGTCGTGTAAGTTCAGTCATCAATCTTCCTGCTTTGATCATATTAGATCCATTATCTGTTGTTATGGTAAAAACTTTTCCAGTTAAATTCCAATTTGAAATAATTTCATGTAATATATTACAAATATTATATCCAGTATGGGGATATGGTATATATTGAATTGCTAAAATAGCTTCACAAAGTTTAAAATCATTATCAATAAAAGAACAAGTCACTCCAATATAACCATTTCTACTTTTAGCTGTCCATAAATCAGTAGTCAAAGAACATGAAGTAATTTCTTCATTAAATTTTTTTACCAAAATGGTTTTAATTTGATTNTTAAAGGAGAAAAGAAGAGATAAATATTATTATTTGTTTTTTTAAGAAAATAATTAAATAATTAAAAAAACACTTACATATTTCCACCACACACATAGTCCAATCAATTCCATATTCCTAAAGGAGAGAAGAGATAAGTATTGTTTTCTTTTTTATTTTAATTTTTTTTTTAAAAAAATAAAAATAAAAATAGATACCTTTGTCACCGTACGCTCGCCCAATCAAAGAGTATTATCGTTTTTCTTTTTTTCTTTTATTATTTTTTAAAAAAAAAATAAAATAGATCCTTCACAACTGTACANCTTTTCCTATTACTAATTGAAGGGTGTGTGCTGTACAAGGAAGTCGTGTAAGTTCAGTCATCAATCTTCCTGCTTTGATCATATTAGATCCATTATCTGTTGTTATGGTAAAAACTTTTCCAGTTAAATTCCAATTTGAAATAATTTCATGTAATATATTACAAATATTATATCCAGTATGGGGATATGGTATATATTGAATTGCTAAAATAGCTTCACAAAGTTTAAAATCATTATCAATAAAAGAACAAGTCACTCCAATATAACCATTTCTACTTTTAGCTGTCCATAAATCAGTAGTCAAAGAACATGAAGTAATTTCTTCATTAAATTTTTTTACCAAAATGGTTTTAATTTGATTATATGATTCTGCTAATAATTGTTGAATTGTTTTTTTACTTGGAAGTTGATAATAAGGATCAAGTTCATGGATAAATTCAATAAATCCCTCATTATTGCACATACTTATTGGTTGAATATCTTTAATTAACATTCCAACAAATTTTTTATCACGACTTTGTTTAATATCAGGATTACTTCTCAGTACTTCCTCAATAGATGGTTGTAATGACTGATTATTATTTTTAAATTCATGCATTTTTCTCTTATGGCTTTCTTCTGTAATTCTATGTGTAACAAGATGGGAAATAAAATTGTCCGTAGACCCATCAGAACCTATGAAATGACCACAAAATCCTTTCTTATTTTTTTGTTGAACTAAACACTCTCCAATTCTTCTATATTGCCCAATAGGTTTATATTGTTTGAAATAATCCCATATCCAACTTGTTNCTGGTTTTGTATTTGTTGTAGGAATCAATTGATTAGATATTTTATTCAAGTTTATTTTTGTTGATTTTTTATAGTGTTTTTTAAGTTTTTTTGAATTTGAACTAGTTGTAGGCTGACTATCTATATTTGAGTCTGATATTATTACTACAGGCTCAAGGGAATTTTTTTTTTGCCGTTTAGATGAATTATGTCTTTGCTTTTGTCTTTTCAAATTATTTTGTTCAATAACTTCAAGATCAGACTGTTCAAACTATTCAGATTGTTCAGACTGTTCAGATTATTCAGACTGTGATAACTCTGTTTCTATCTGTTTTGTAGACTCATCACTTTCATCATTGAACATTCTGGCTATTTTGAAGTAAGAATAATTGCATGGATTTTTATTTTTTTTTATTTCAAATAAAATGCATCACACAAATCTTCAGAGTTATTGTACAACAATGAATTTTCTTTACATAATTATCTTCATAGTAAATTATTAAATCCAAAACATATGCATTGATTAACATTCATATCAATCTCAACTGATTGCAATAAGTAAACTCAAAGATGAAGAGAAGAGGTAGTATTGTTATTTTATTTTATTTTTTTTAAAAGAAAAATAATAATAATGAGTATCTGCCATGTGCTGTCCCAATGATTCCACAATCTTAAAGGAGAAAAGAAGAGATAAATATTATTATTTGTTTTTTTAAGAAAATAATTAAATAATTAAAAAAACACTTACATATTTCCACCACACACATAGTCCAATCAATTCTATATTCCTAAAGGAGAGAAGAGATAAGTATTGTTTTCTTTTTTATTTTAATTTTTTTTTTAAAAAAATAAAAATAAAAATAGATACCTTTGTCACCGTACGCTCGCCCAATCAAAGAGTATTATCTTTTTCTTTTTTTCTTTTATTATTTTTAAAAAAAAAAATAAAATAGATCCTTCACAACTGTACACCTGTTCAACCAATTCTGTATTCCTAAAAGGAGAGAGGTAAATATTGTTTTCTATATTTTAATCGTTTTTTTTTAAAAAAAAAAAAATAGATACCTTCATCGCCGTACAGTTTGCCTAACCGATTCTGTATTCCTAAAAAGAGAGAAAAGGTAAGTATATTCTTNATATTCCTAAAGGAGAGAAGAGATAAGTATTGTTTTCTTTTTTATTTTAATTTTTTTTTTAAAAAAATAAAAATAAAAATAGATACCTTTGTCGCCGTACGCTCACCCAATCAAAGAGTATTATCGTTTTTCTTTTTTTCTTTTATTATTTTTAAAAAAAAAAATAAAATAGATCCTTCACAACTGTACACCTGTTCAACCAATTCTGTATTCCTAAAAGGAGAGAGGTAAATATTGTTTTCTATATTTTAATCGTTTTTTTTTAAAAAAAAAAAAATAGATACCTTCATCGCCGTACAGTTTGCCTAACCGATTCTGTATTCCTAAAAAGAGAGAAAAGGTAAGTATATTCTTTTTTTAAAAAAAAAAAATAAAATAAAAATAATTACCTTTGCCTCCAATCAATTCTGTATTCCTAAGGAAGAGAAGAGGTAGGTATCGTTTTCCTTTTTATTTTTTTATTTTTTTAAAAAAAAAATAAAAATAGTTTGCTGCCATATGTTCACCCAACTGAACCGATTCCGTTTTCCTAAAGAAAAGAAGAGGTAAGTATCATTTTTTCTTTTTTTATTTTAATTTTTTTTAAAAAAATAAAAATAAAAATAGATATAGATACCTTCGCTGCCATATGTTTGCTCAATCAATTTTGGGAGAGAAGTGGTAGGTATCATTTTCCTTTTTATTTTTTTATTTTTAAAAAAAAAAATAAAAATAGTTCGCCGCCATATATTCACCCAACTGAACCGATTCCGTTTTCCTAAAGAAAAGAAGAGGTAAGTATCATTTTTTCTTTTTTTATTTTAATTTTTTTTTAAAAAATAAAAATAAAAATAGATACCTTTGCTGCCCAATCGATTCTGTATAAGGTAGGTATCGTTTTCTTTTTATTTTTATTTTTTTTTTAAAAAAAAATAAAATAGATCTTTGACGTACCCAACCGATTCTGTTTTCCTAAAAGGAGAGAAGAGGTAAGTATCATTTTCTCTTTTTTTATTAAAGAAAAGAAAATAAAAATAATACCTTCGCTCGCCATCTATCCAACCGATTTTATATGCTTAAAATAAATTTATTTTTATTTTTTTTTTTAATTAAATAAAATTAAATAATAAAATATAAAACCACATACCCGAATACGTCCACTTTCATCGTTGCCATCCATCCATTCATCCATCCATCCATCCATTCATTCATCCAACTGATTTTATATCCTAAAATAAATATATTTTATTTTATTTTAATTTATTTTTTTCGGAACGGACATATTCAGGTATGCATGTTTTTGGATTATTATTATTAATTTTATTTAATTAAAAACCGATTTAATTTAAGAGATTTTTTTTAAAAAAAAAAAATTTTTTTTTTAAAAATATTTAAAATCAGATCTGCTTAGATAATCAGCAGATCTGAACGAATATCTGAGGATATCTGTTTATCCGAAAAAATCATCTGTATACCAAAGCACCAATCCGGATAGGTTTTAAATGGATCCCACCACTATACCTGCCGCCCAAATTCAAAATTCAAATGCCGAAATCCCAAATGCCAAAATCCCAAATGCCAAATCCCAAATTATAATTAGTATTTTTTGCCGAAATCCCAAATCCCAAATCCCAAATATTAGTAATTTGTGCATTTTGGCGTCCCAAATCCCAAATTATTTGGGATTTGGGCAACACGTATACCCACCACTAGGATAAGAATTGTGGGAGCTAAAAATCGTGGGAGATGAAACTGTAGAAGCAAGAATCGTGAGAGCTAAAAATTGTAAGGGACAAGAATAATAATAATTATAAAACCATGGGGCTATAATAATAATAATAATAATAATAATAATAAAACTGTGGGAGCTATAATAATAATAAAACTGTGGAGCTATAATAATAATTATAATAAAACTGGGCTATAATAATAATAATAATAATAATAATAAAATCGTAGGGACAAGAATCGTAGAGGCTAAAAATCATAGGAGAAGAAAAAGAAGAATAATAATAAAATCACGGGGGCTGTAATAATAATAATAATAATAATAATAAGAATCGTGGGGCTAAATAATAATAATAATAATAAAACCATGAGGGCTAAATAATAATAAAAATAAAATCGTAGAGATAAGAATCGTAGGAGCTAAAAATCGTGGGAGTAAGAATCGTGAGGACTAAAAATCGTGGAAAACAAAAATAATAATAATAACAAAATCGTGAGGGTTATAATAATAATAATAATAATAATAATATAATAATAATTATCCCTTAAATTGTTTTGCGGACAAATTTGCCCGCATTTTATAAAAATTAATGTAAATCCTTTAATAATTTCTTTAAATATTGACCAATTATTTTTGTAATTTTTATAGACAATGATTATATATTTTTATTTAAAATTTTAAAATTTAATAAAAATATCATATGTATAAAAAAAAATTAAAAATAAAATACTTTTGTTGAATTTTTTTTTAAAAAATTTTAAAAATAATTGTTACCTATATAAATCAATTATTTACTAATTAAATATCAAAAATATTACTAAGTAACCTCAAAGTTTAGAATGAATTACATCTACCATAAAATTTTCATGCCTATTACTTTAAATTTAACTAAATAATAACTGTTTATATTTTAAAATTTCAAAAAATTATTGTATAAATTTTAAAAATTTATTATTCGATTAATTTTAAAGTAATGGGCGTGAGAATTTTGTGGTAGATGTAATTCATTCTCAACTTTGAAGTTGCTTAGTAATATTTTTGATGTTAATTAGTAAAAACAAATTTTACAAATTTAAAAAAAAATTATNATTTTTGTAATTTTTATAGACAATGATTATATATTTTTATTTAAAATTTTAAAATTTAATAAAAATATCATATGTATAAAAAAAAATTAAAAATAAAATACTTTTGTTGAATTTTTTTTTAAAAAATTTTAAAAATAATTGTTACCTATATAAATCAATTATTTACTAATTAAATATCAAAAATATTACTAAGTAACCTCAAAGTTTAGAATGAATCACATCCACCATAAAATTTTCATGCCCATTACTTTAAATTTAACTAAATAATAACTGTTTATATTTTAAAATTTCAAAAAATTATTGTATAAATTTTAAAAATTTATTATTCGATTAATTTTAAAGTAATGGGCGTGAGAATTTTGTGGTAGATGTAATTCATTCTCAACTTTGAAGTTGCTTAGTAATATTTTTGATGTTAATTAGTAAAAACAAATTTTACAAATTTAAAAAAAAATTATTATTTATTTTGCTCTTATTTAAAATTGAAATTCTATTTTATAATCTCAAAACTCATAATAGTAACTTTTTTTTATCATGATTAATTCTATATTTTTTATTATTATTTCAGCCAGCTCCGATCAATTTTCAAGAAGATGTTTAAAGATAAAGAGTAAATTTTTGTAAAATTAGTACTTTATTAAAAAATAGTCAATTTTCAAACGCGAAGATCATGTGACTTTTATATAATAGTTCGAAAGTTTTAAGTTTGATCACATGCTATTCATGATCAGCTATTCATGATAAAAATTTTATCACATAAACTGAAATTTCCATTAATTTTTATATGTGACATATTTAAGGAAAAATTTGCGGGCAAATTTGCCCGGAATTGTTTACAGTTTAAGGGATAATAAAACTGGGCTATAATAATAATAATAATAATAATAATAAAACCGCAGGGGCTATAATAATAATAATAATAATAATAATAATAATAATAAAACTGTAGGGATAAGAATTATGGGAGCTAAAAATCGTGGGAGACAAAACGGTAGAAGCAAGAATCATGAGGGCTAAAAATCATGAGAAATAAAGGAACTGTGAGGTAAGAAAAAGAAGAATAATAATAATAAAACTGCGGAGGTTATAATAATAATAATAATAAAACCGTGAGGGCTATAATAATAATAATAATAATAATAATAATAAAACCGTGGGTGGAGGCTAAATAATAATAATAATAATAATAATAAAACCGTGGGGGCAAGAATCGTAAAAATTAAAAATTGTGGAACCATGAGGCAAGAAGAAGGATAATATTAATAATAAAATCGCGAGGGCTATAATAATAATAATAAAACCATTAATAATAATAATTTTTGTTTTGCAATTTTGATAAGTATATCAGTAAATTTTTTTAAACATAAGCCTTCGAAGTCTTTCACTCCGATAACCTTCGAATACCTCCAACATAAACGTAATATTTACAAAGGTTATTGGTACCGAAAACCTTTATTTTTATTAATAAAACGTAATATTCCGGAGGTTATTAATATCGATAACTTTCAATAACCTTCACTTTATCATAATAAACATAATATTTGTGAAGGTTATTGGTCTGATAACCTTCAATAACTTTTGAAAACAAAGTTATTACAATAACCTCTGACATAAAAAATTTTCTGATATAATTATAAGTAGATTCTACAATTATATCACGTGTCATGTGTCGCAAATGTTTGTTTATTTTAGACATCTCTTATATTTTTCATATTTTTCGTACTCTTACTCACTTTTATTTATTTATTTGAATATTTTCGAAAACTTTTACACTTTATTTATTTTAAAATATTTTAAAAACTTCCGAAAAAATATAACATAATATTTTATTTTTACTCACTTATTACATTGTTTTTCGAACATTTTTAAAAACTTTTATATTTTATTTACTTCAAATATTTTGAAAACTTACAAAAAAATATAATATTTTTAAAGGTAAATAAAAAATAATAATATTAAAGAATTTTAAAATATTTCGAAATCTTACAAAAATATATATAATATTCTCATTTTCGTTTATTTATTATAGTGTTTTTAAATATTTTAAAGGTAAATAAAAAATAATAATATTAAAGAATTTTAAAGTATTTCGAAAACTTACAAAAAAATATAATATAATACTTTCATTTTTGTTTATTTATTATAGTTATACTTGCACGCAAAATTATTTTAAGATCCCGAAATTGCAATTTCGAGGAAAAAAGTCGAAATAGTTTTTCATAGAAGACAAAATTATTTTACTTAAAATCCAAAATTTTTTGATCATCCAGATTTATTCTTTGATTAAAGATACACATAACTGGGTACTTTTTTTACTTCCATATATAGAATAGATTCTGTATAAATCTCAAAAAGTCGAAATACCTCAAAAATCCAAAATCAATTTTGGGAACATGTATAACTATAGTGTTTTTTAAATATTTTAAAGGTAAACTAGGAAACGGGAACCGTTATGAGTCCGGAGCAATTGATTAGTTTATTAGAATGTTGATATAGTATTTAATTATTAGTTTATTAGATTGTTGAT
>PQFF01000306.1:186658-217583 GCA_003547095.1 Diversispora epigaea | reverse complement strand
CAGAACACAGAGCCGCAGCAAGTTCAGAACACAGAGCCGCAGCAAGTTCAGAACACAGAGCCGCAGCAAGTTCAGAACACAGAGCCGCAGCAAGTTCAGAACGAAGAGCCGCAGCAAGTTCAGAACGCAGAGCCGCAGCAAGTTCGAAACGTAGAGCCACAGGAGTTGCGAGCCGTAAATCCGCAGCATCAAAATCGGAATGGTGAAAATATACATGTCGAGGCATCCCCCGCTTCTACTCTCGATGATTCTGAAAAAAAGATTCTACAGAAATTTCGCAACAAAGTTGATAATTTCAAACATACACTTTGCCCTACATGTAATGAAAGCTTCCCATCTATAGTACTTACTGTGGGAGAGTGTCGTCGCTGCTATAACGAGAAGACTTCCCCAAAAAAATTCTCATCGGAGAATGACATGGATCCGGGTGAAGTACCCGAAGAACTTCAAAACCTTACAGAAATTGAGGAGATGCTGATCGCACAAGTTTTCCCCGTGATGTCAGTTTACAGACTTCGTGGGGGACAGCATGGATACCGTGGAAATGTAATAAACTTTCCTCAAGATGTGCAAGAATTCACCACTCACCTCCCTCGACATCCGTCATTATTAGATGTACTTGTTGTACGTCGTCAATCAGCAAATAATTTGGCAGGATTTAGGGATTTTAAAGTCCGTCGCGCTAAAGTTTCTCGCGCATTACGTTGGTTGAAGGAAAATAATCGTTACTATGAAGACATTATTATTGATAATGAAATTCTTGAATCCTTGCCTGTTGATGGTCCTATTGATGACCAGCTTCAGAAAACTCAAATTATTGCTGAAGATGATGACCATCATGGAGATGACGGAAATGAAGGAGATGCGATTACGCGTACTTTTGTTCCGTTTCTTCCTTCAGTTCACTGTGAAGACGACGCCATTAAAAGTACCCTTGATCGCGTGCAAAACGAAAATCGTCCAATAAAATGGCCAGAGATTAACAACCATCCCATCAATGAATTCCAAACGCCAGGATATATTGCACGTGCGTTTCCAACTTTATACCCGACTGGATACGCAGATCTTCGTGCAGAACGTATTAGGGATGTCAAGCCTGCCGAATACTTCAAGCACCTTCTTCAATATAAAGACGGAAGATTTGCGTGTCACACTCGTTGGCGATATTTCGCTTTAAATTCCCAAATGCGTTGGAGAGCACTACAAGAGGGAAAAGTATACGTTAAACAAAACCTCTCCGACGCTCAAATCACTGTTTCGGATATTCAGGAAAAAATTAATCAAGGTGATAGCCATTTTGCCGATAGGATCATGCGATTTGGTGAGGGTTTACGCGGATCACGGCAATTTTGGAATGCGCGGCGCTGGGAACTATCTGACATGATTAAACAGATAGGTTCACAAGGCCTAATTTTCTTTACATTTAGTGCTGCCGATCTGCACTGGCCCAAGCTTCATAAACTCATGCCATCTAGCGAAAATCCTGCAGCAAGATGCCATAACCAAAATATTATTAATAATCCTCATATAGCGGTCTGGTTTTTCAATAAGAGGTTTGAAATTTTTTTTAATGATGTTCTAAAGCAGCAATGGAATTTGGAAGATTGGTGGTACAGATTCGAATGGCAACACCGTGGTAGTGTCCATATTCATGGAATCGGAAAAAGACGAAATGCACCTACGATAGAATGGAGTCGAATGAAGGATGACGAAAACATGATGAAAGGCGTAGTACAATATCTTGATACACTTATTACCACGATAAATCCAGGACTTAACGCACCTGTTCCTGACCGGCATCCATGCCAGAAGAGCAAAGACGAACAATGCTATGATCAGCAAGATTATATTGATCTGATCAACAAGTTGCAACGCCACACACGTTGCAGTTCTTCGTATTGTCTTCGTGTTAAAGGTGGCCAGCAATCTTGCCGGTTCGGATACCCTAAGGAAAACGTCGAACACACCTTTGTACGTGATGATGGTCGCGGCCAGCCAGAGCTCATAACAGCAAGAAACGATCCATTAATCAACCCACATAGCCGACTTCAATTGCAAGGTTGGCGAGCAAATGTTGATTTAAAGCCGATCCTAAGTACCCATGCGGCTTTACAATATATTGCGAAGTATGCGAGCAAGGCAGAACCCCGATCGACTGCCTTTTCGGAAATATTGAATAAAATCCTTAGTGACAGTAGCCCTGATGACTCAATACTTACCTCAGTCCAAAAGCTGCTACTCCACAGTGTCGCAGAACGCGATGTTTCTGCCCAAGAGACTTGCCACCTTCTACTTGGTCTTCCACTGTACCATTCAAGTAGGTCATCTGTATTCTTAAATCTCAACAAAGAAGCACCAAGGTGGATTCGTGGCACCGGAGAAAGTGAAGAGTTTTTTACGATTGATTCTGGACGGACGGAACAACCACCTTTAAAAAAATACTGGGACCGACCTGCCAAATTTGATGATTTTACATTATTTCGGCTCAATTTAACACACAAGTTTGTCAAAAATCAGTGGAATGTTTGTAAACAAGAAAATATTGTACGCATCTTTCCGCGCCCGTCACCCTTACGCGAAAGTCCTCAATGGGAAGAGTTTTGCCGTGTAAAGGTTCTTCTCCACGTTCGGCATCGAAATCTTCAACAATTGACAGAGAATGGGGCCATAACATGGTCAGCTCTGTATGACCGCCATATAGAAGAAATCAATGCTGATCCGATTGATATACTTGGTCCACCTGTAGATAATGAGCCAAACGAAATTGATGATGAAGAGGATGAAGAACCACTCGAAGAAGATGAGCAGGACGAATTCCAACTTGACTGGATGCTTTTGGCGGAAATGGGTCCAAATGCAAACATCGATTGTTCCTCTGGCTTAGGATCTCGGGATATGGATCGGAATCATGACTGGATCAATGATGTCATGCAACGATACTCTAATACTGATCTTATAGACGCAGATACTTTTGTGAATAGAGCCAGCAGTGAGCAAAGGAATAAAGAAACCGGAGATCTAATTACGGACATTTTCGATCATCAAACGTTAAATGAGAAACAAATGATGATCTTTAAGCGAATAGAGTCTCATTACAATGATATGCTTACAGGTCATCAAGTTGATCCGTTAAGAGTTATAGTAATGGGGACTGCAGGCACCGGAAAAACCTATCTCATTAAAGCAATTCGAAGTCGGCTTTGCGAGATGGCAGGGATTGGATCTAAGTCACCTGTACTTGTGCTTGCACCAACAGGTGTCGCGGCTTTCAACATCAACGGAAGAACGATCCATTCGACACTTTCTATCCCCATAATCACCGATAAGAATCTCAACATAAATGGCGAACGGCTGAAGCAACTACAGAATAGATTAAAAAATGTGAGTTATTTTATAATTGATGAGAAAAGTATGGTCGGTCGCCGAATGCTTGGTTTAATAGACATGCGACTCCGGCAAACTTTTCCCGAGCACAATAATGAGGCCTTTGGTGGAAGATCAGTAATTATGTTTGGTGATTTCGGCCAGCTTCCGCCTGTGCTTGATCTTCCCATGTACATCAACATTTCGCGAGATCCATTATCTAATAATGGTCTTGCAGCATATCTACAGTTCAAAGAGGCGTACAAACTTGATATTATTCAGCGCCAATCTGGAAATACTAAAGAACAACAGGACTTTAGAGACCTTCTTTTACGGTTGCGCAATGGAGAATCTACTTTAGCTGACTGGAAGATTCTTACTACACGATTTGAAGGGAAGCTAAGTAGAACAGAGTGTGACAGATTCTCTGACGCTATGTTCCTCCTAACAAAGTGGTCAGATGTTAATGCGCTCAATATAGAACAGCTTAAGTCTCTAAATGTTCCTGTTGCAAAAATTCTCGCGGTACATACAGGTGGCAACGAAGCCAAAAAAGCAGATTCCGACGTTGCACATGGCCTTGAAGCACAATTGTTATTGGCGAGAGGTGCACGTGTTATGCTGACAGTAAACTTGTGGACAGAAGCTGGATTAGTTAATGGTGCAATGGGAATTGTGCAAGATATAATATTCAAAGAAGATCAGGGACCACCTTCTCTTCCTATGGCAGTTCTCATCTCTTTTGACAATTACGAAGGTCCCACCTTAGAGGGCACAAGAGTTGTCCCAATTGCACCCATTCGGCATACCTGGGAGGGTAAATCCGGAATATTGTGCTCACGTCTACAGGTTCCTATTCGTCTCGCGTGGGCAATTACAGTGCATAAAAGCCAGGGGCTCACTTTACCGAAGGCTGTAATAGATCTTGGCAGTAAAGAATTTGCAGCCGGTCTCTCATTTGTGGCGGTGTCTCGGGTCCGTTCTATTGAAGATCTTCTTTTTAAACCCTTCAATTTTGAGAGAATCCAGCGTATTGGAGACTGCAAAAGGATACGAGATAGGAAAGAAGAAGAAAAACGATTGGCTTCCTTGATACCTAGAAACTAAAAGCTTGTGATAAAGAAACATAAATAAAATAAAATAAAAATTCGGTTTATTTTTTTTTTCTTGTTTTTATTATTATTATTGTTTTTTGATTATCCATCTATCAATTTTACGCGGCGTGACAACGGAAATCCCCACGTGACATCCTTATCTTCAAATCATCACATTAACTCCTAAAAGTATAATGTCCTACGCTATGCTCCGGACAATAAAAAATAATATTAAAGAATTTTAAAATATTTCAAAAACTTACAAAAAAATATAATACTTTCATTTTTGTTTATTTACTATAGTGTCTTTTGAATATTTTTAAAGATAAATAAAAAATAATAATATCAAAGAAATAATACATCAGTAAATTTTTTTAAACGTAAGCCTTTGAAGTCCTTCACTTCGATAACCTTCGAATACTTCCAACATAAACGTAATATTTACGAAGGTTATTGGTACCGAAAACTTTCATTTTTATTAATAAAACGTAATACTTCGGAGGTTATTGATATCGATAACCTTCAATAACCTTCACTTTATCATAATAAACGTAATATTTGCGAAGGTTATTGGTCCGATAACCTTCAATAACCTTCACTTTATCATAATAAACGTAATATTTGCGAAGGTTATTGGTCCGATAACCTTCAATAACCTTTGAAAACGAAATTATTACAATAACCTCCAACATAAAAAATTTCTTGATGTAGTGATAATAATAGTAACAAAAAATAATTTTTTTATTTTTCAAAATTTTTAAAAAATTTGTATTATTTTAAATTTTTTTATAAAAAAAATAAATAAAAAAATAAATAAAAATATAATATAATTTTAAAAGGTTACGAAAATAAATGTAAACTTGCGAAATATTGTGAAAAGTTTCAAAATTTTGTGTGAAATATTGCGAAAATATTATAAAATTTTGCGAAATTTTGCAAAAATTTTTGCAAAATATTGTGAAAATTTTGTGAAATCTTGCGAAATCTTGCGAAATTTTTGCAAAATATTGCGAAAATATTGCGAAATATTGCAAAATATTGTGAAATTTTTTTGCAGAAATTTGCGAAGTGAAAATTTGCACAAATTTTCACTTATTAAAATTTCCTGATGTAACTACAAATTCATCAATACTTTTACATAATTTATTTTCACTTAAATCTTATTATAATATTAAATTTCTTTATTAGTATTAAAAATATAATAAGAGCAAATCTTTATTATAAATTCAATTTTTGATAAAGTTAAATTTGTACATAATTTTTTTAGAAACTACTTAAGCATAGAGAAATTTCTTTTACAAACAGTTTGTAATTATACTTGCACGCAAAATCATTTTGGGGCCCCGAAATTGGTATTTTGGGAAAAAAAGTCGAAATAGTTTTTCATAGAAGACGAAATTATTTTACTTAAAACCCGAAATTTTTTGACCACCCAGATTTATTCTTTGATTAAAGATACACACAACTGGGTATTTTTTTTACTTCCATATATAGAATAGATTCTGTATAAATCTCAAAAAGTCGAAATACCTCAAAAATCCAAAATCAATTTTGGGAACATGTATANGCAAAATATTGCGAAAATATTGCGAAATATTGCAAAATATTGTGAAATTTTTTTGCAGAAATTTGCGAAGTGAAAATTTGCACAAATTTTCACTTATTAAAATTTCCTGATGTAACTACAAATTCATCAATACTTTTACATAATTTATTTTCACTTAAATCTTATTATAATATTAAATTTCTTTATTAGTATTAAAAATATAATAAGAGCAAATCTTTATTATAAATTCAATTTTTGATAAAGTTAAATTTGTACATAATTTTTTTAGAAACTACTTAAGCATAGAGAAATTTCTTTTACAAACAGTTTGTAATTATACTTGCACGCAAAATCATTTTGGGGCCCCGAAATTGGTATTTTGGGAAAAAAAGTCGAAATAGTTTTTCATAGAAGACGAAATTATTTTACTTAAAACCCGAAATTTTTTGACCACCCAGATTTATTCTTTGATTAAAGATACACACAACTGGGTATTTTTTTTACTTCCATATATAGAATAGATTCTGTATAAATCTCAAAAAGTCGAAATACCTCAAAAATCCAAAATCAATTTTGGGAACATGTATATTTGTAATGAAACAATAAAAAATAATAATAATGATAATTTTTGTAATTAATCAGTTTTATTTTCTTAAATATTAACACTTAACTATTATTTTATTAGTGTTTCTTGTGAACTATTAAAATTAAAATTATAAGGTGTAACTTTTTTTTTTAAGATCTCATTTCTATTAAAAGATTAAGATATAATTCTTCACTATTATTTAAGTCATGTTATAAAATTGATACAATTTCGTATATTTTATTTAATTTAATTTAAAACTTATAATTTAATATAATAAATTTTTTAAAAAAAAATAAAATTCACCTCTATATAATAAATGTAATCAATATGTTAAAATACTTATATTATTAATAAATTCTTCTAAATGACAATTATAATTAGAAATAATTATAAATTTCAGTTAATTTTTATATCAAGTTTTATTAATCTAATAAAATAATCAATTAAATTTACATTTCGAGCTTCAAAAATATTTGTTAATTTTTTTATTGATTTAAAAATAAATATTATTTAATAGCAATTAAAATAAAACTCTTTATTTTGAAGTAAAATAAATACAGTTTTATTTATAATTACTTTAAGATGTTTTTTTTAAAATTTAAATAAAAAGAAATAAAAAATTTAAATACAGTCAGACCTCTATATAGTTACACCATCGGTAAAAAAAATAAATAGATGATTATAAAGAGGTTGTGACTATATAGAGGTATTTTTATAAAGCATTACTAAGTATTAGTTTCAATAGATGTGACTATAAAAATTTTATAATTATAGAGAGGTTTTTTTACATAGCATTAATAGGTATTGGTTTTGTAAAAAGAGTGACTATAAAGAGGTTTTTATATAGTGTGACTATATAGGGTGTGACTATAAAGAGGTCTGACTGTATATAAATAATAAATTTGAAAATAATTTTTTACTCAATTAAATACTGGTTTAAATTATATAATAAAATTAGCTGTAGTATATAATATACCTCATCTTATTTTACAATAAAATTAAATTTTGTCTTTTTTAATTTTCAGAAACTAGTCAAATAGAAAAAAATAGGACAGTTTTATTATAAACAGAATTCTGATTAATGACTAAATTTGTTAAGATTTATTAAATATAGACAGTTAATTTTTTCTGATTTATGAATTTTCACAAATAGGATGTTTAATTTATGCATATTTATGTTATTAATAAGATTTTGATTTTTATTCATTTAACTTTTAATTATTCTTTATAATAATTATAAGCAACATGTAAATTATTAAAAAATCTTATAATACTATTATAATTAGAAATAATTTTTTTTACAGAATTTATTTTAACAAAATTTGTAATAACTAAATTAATTACATATATCATATATCTTAAATTAAAAAAATTAAAAACAAAAAGATATTTTTTATATATAATTCATTGAGCAACTTTTAAATTTACTCTATGATTAGTTACAACTGTTATAAATTTTTCTATTTTAATATTTTGCATTACTTTTTAAATTTCTTTTACCATAAATATACCAGTTTGTTTTTTTATATTATAATTTTTAAATTTTATAAGATATTCTTTTCTTGTTAATGTAGTAATAATATAATTATAAATCAAATAATGTCTTGATGAAGTCCATTTATCAAAACTTAATAATAGTAATAATTAATTTATAAAAGATATAATTCTCCAATAAAGATTGATAATTAGTGAGTAATGAGTTTTGATGCAACTCAAGGATTTAGTTACATCAACATTTATAATTATATTATATATTGAATAATTAAAAATTAACAAAATTTTTAATATAAATTAACTTAGTCTATTTGTATATTATCTATAAATTTTCTTGTCTATTTATATATTATTTATTAATTTTCCAGTTTATTTGTGTATTATATATAAATTTCCTTGCCTATTTGCATATTTTTTTATCTATTTGTATTAAAAAAAATTTTTTTTTTTTTTATTCAACTAATATATTATACTTACAATTCTTTATTACAATTATTTATTTTTTTTTCATTCAACTAGTATATTATACTTACAATTCTTTATTACAATTATTTATTTATCTAATTATATATTTTCTAACATTTTACATGTACATTTATTAAATAATAATTCATATATATAAAAGAAATCTTTATAATTGTAACAATAAAAAAAATTTATTTATTTATTTTTTATTTATCTAATTTATTATTTTATTGTTGATGAAGAAACAAATGATGATGACAATAATGGTGATTGCTGTTTAATTTTCATATTTACAATTATTTTATCTCGATTTTTTATTGATTTCATTTCTACAATTTCAGGTGATAATATAACTTTATTCTAAAATAAAATGAAATAATAATAATAATAATAATCATCAATAAAAATAATCAATAATAATTAATAATAATCAATAATCAATACTAATTAAAAGCTTACCCATTTAGATTCTTTTTCTAAAATTTCATTATATTTTCTTACATTCTCATTAGTAAGAAACCATTTTTCTTTTTCTATTGATACTGATTTCATTTTATCACCACTGCTGTTATCACTTTCACCACCAATAAAATCTTTATCATTAATTACACAATATTGAAACTTCAAAGATAACCATTCTTTTTTATTAATTATATCATTATCATCATTGTTGTAGTGATGGTGGTTGGAATTTTCTTTTTTATAAAGTAAAATTACAATATTTAAATTGGAAATTGAATATGAATTTTTAAGTACGTTTGTTGGTGAATGATAAATTTTTAAAATTGATTTTTTTGCTGTACAAGATGAAACATTAGTATTGACATTATTATTGTCATTATTATTATTATTATTGATAGTAGAAAGATTTTCTTGAATAGTTGTCTATTTTTTTGAAAATTCAAAATTATAATTAAAGTTGATAAATTCGTAAATAGATAGAGAGATAGATAAATATGTAGATAGAGAGAATGTATATATATAATGATTCAAGTATAGAAAAATGGATAACTCACACAATTCTCTTGAAAATCAATCTCAATTGAAGGATGAAGATAAATTATTTTATCATCATCATTATTTTGAATTTTTTGGAAATGATCATAAACTATCGTAACAAAATTTATGCTTTGGTAAAATTTTATACGTTGAAAAATTTGTGAATAATAATAATCATCGATGGTATTGATTGTTGTATTATTATCGTTGTTGGAGGAAGACATTTTTTAAAGAATTTCAGAAATGTAAAAAAAAAAATGTAAATAGCTTAGATAATCGTGTTACACAATCGAATTATGGCAAAATCACTGAGATATAATTTTTGATTTGTCTTTTTTTTGATGTATCTTTCTAAAGCATATGGGTCAATTTTCAGAATGAAATTTATAATATAATATAATATATAAAATTTCATTCCGAAAATTGGCCCATATGGACAAATGTTTGTTTCGATATATGTATACTGTACAAATGTTTGCATTTATTCACTACAATCAAATTTCTTTTTAAAAATAAATGTACACTTTATTGTTTCTTTGAGACAAATCACTTTACCACTTTATTAATATTAAATATTTAAATGTATACAATGTAGTGATCAAAATATTATGTAGATAAATTATCTTTCACTTTCCCAATAAATAATTTTATATGTTATAAATAAAGTTGATCGGACATCCTTTTAAAATGAATATCTTCTGTTAACTATAATAACCTACAGTAGATAACATTATGGTTATGTTTACTCTTCGCTTGATGAACTTATTAAACAATCTAACTCCTCCCTTATAACTTTCTCGAGATCGTCAATAGTATCACCTTGACAGAAATTAAGATATGAAATGATGAAATTGTTAATCTCGAGAAAATGACATTGAGATCTAATTGGCAGATTTCCATGGTACAGGATGATCGAACACACGTTCGCGACAAGTGATCGGCAAAAAAGCTGGTGTAATGTGGAAATTTTATTAATGCATCAAGCTTTGATAAATATTCGTATTATTATATAATTTAATATAATTTAATATAATAAAATATGAGTGGAGGGCCTAGAGGTTCGAATGTAGTATTTGGTAAGAAATCTTTGTAAAAATTGACCAAGTGAAATTAGTTCAAGTCGGTGAATTAAAGAAATAACAAAAGTTACTTTTCTCAAGTTGGAAATATACCATATGAATTAACCGAAGAACAATTAACTGAAGTATTTAAAGAAGTTGGGCCTGTAGTTTCTTTTCGGTCAGTTATTTTCAAAGAAAATTTAATTTTACAAAGTGAATATTATCTTCTGACATGCATATATATATATATATATATCTATATATTTTTGTATATTTTCTTAAGTCTGGTATTTGATAGAGAGAGTGGAAGACCACGAGGGTATGGTTTCTGTGAATATCATGGTATATAGAATTTTACTTAATTGATGATAATCATAATCATAAAATAATAAAATAATAAAATTTTATCAATAATATCAAATAATATCAAATAATATCAATAACGATATTTAGATGCAGAAACGGCAGCAAGTGCAGTTAGAAATTTGAATAATGTAGAAGTTGGTGGTCGTCAACTAAGGGTTGATTATGCTGACGGAGATCCAGCGGTTAATCCTACAACAAATATACAAGCGGATAGATCAAGTGTAGAAAAATCAACACCTGTTTCAACCCAACAAACGATCACCCCTCAAGCTGTTTCTCAACAACAACCGCCACCACAACAACAACCTCCACCACAACAACAACCTCCACCACAGCAACCTCCACCACAACAACCTTCACAACAACAACAACAACAACCACCACCGCCACCACAACAACCTTCACAACAGCAACAACAACAACAACAATCTCCCAATATAGAAAGTATATCTCAAACAGTTCAACAGACGATGTCTCCAGCCCAACTTCTTGAGATTTTGTCTACAATGAAGGTAAACTTTAAATATTAAATATTAAATATTAATTATTAAATATTAAATATTAATTATTAAATATTAAATATTAAATATTAATTATTAAATATTAAATATTAAATATTAAATATTAAATATTAAATATTACTTATTAATTATTAAATATTAATTATTAAATATTAAATATAAAATCATAAGTTATTAACAATAATTTTATTATTCTATTATTCAAAGCTATATATTCAAACACATCAAGAACAAGCACGCGTGTTATTAGCACAAAATCCTCAACTATCATATGCATTATTTCAAGCAATGATACAGCACAATTTTGTTGATCCAGGAATATTACCGGTAGAAAATTTTCTTTCAAATGCTAAAGAAAATATTAGAAAATATTAATTAATTAATTATTTATTTAATTATTAGAGAATTTTACTACATAATACATCACAAGCACAACAAGTTCAACCATCTTCTGTACAAAATCCGCCACCAATAGTTCCAGGTACAAATTATGTACCACCCAATGTTCCTAGTCCTGCCACAATGCCACCACCACCAATCCAATCAACTATGTATTCTTCAATTCCTCAACAACCTCAACCAATAATTCAACAACAACCTATTCAACAACAACAACAACAACAACAACAACAACAACAACAACAACAACAACAACAGCAACAACCACCACCACCAATACAACAACCACCGATGCAACAACCACCAATGCAACAATCTATGGGTATGCCTGTAATGAATAATGGAATGATTCTTAATCCTGGTCAACCTGTTGTATCAACGGGAAACGTTGGAATGAGTAATAATTTTATAAATTATTCGAATGATTATAACATTTAATATTTTTCACTTTTTTTTTTTGATTTTTTGATTTTGATTTTGATTTTATTTTTTATTTTTAATAGATGATTTACAAATGCAAGAAGCGCAAAAATCGGTTCGTGTACAAAAGAAAATATTTTGATTTGCTAGTAATTCATCAATAAACATTGCTATTTCTAAATTTTTTTTCTTAAATTTTATAATTTTAGCAACTCTTGCTTCAAGTTCTTAATCTTCCTCAACAAACAATTGACATGCTGCCACCGGAACAACGTAATCATGTATTGGCTTTGGTGAGTTAAATAAATATTGTAAATTTTTTTTAAAAAAAAAATTTTAATGTTTTCTAAATTATTTTTATTTTCTTCAATAGAAACAACAACTTTTACTTCAAACCAGGCAGTCATAAGATAGGATAGAGGTTTTTTCTAAGGGTAGTTGGACTCTAATTTTTTTGGATTTACAATTTTTTGAAAATTTGTACAATAAATTTGTTTGATTTTTTTATTTAATATAATGTATATCTAATTTCATGTATATACAAAAAAATATATATATAAGAAAGTATAGAATTATGTAGTTATGTTGTAACAGGTGTTGGTGCTGTGTCTTTGGTGAAATGGCTGAATAGAGATTTTCAAAAGATAATATAGTACATTAAATTTGGGAAGGCGTAGTTTTTCCTTGGAGAAAATTTTAGTTTTAAAAAAAATAAAAAGTTGTGTTACAAAGTTAATCATGAATCTTTGAGTTATATATATATATTTTTCTTTTTTTTGAATATTTTAAATATTTTAAATATTTATTGTTCGTGATATGAATATATTTATTTTTAATCCACAGACTTATGTAGAAATATTAAAAAAAAAAGACTTTACTGTTTTAAATAAAAATCAAAAAAAATATTTTTGGATCTTTTTTTTCTAATCTAATACACAATTACGATTTTTGACAAAAATAAAAATTATTCTACATATTAAATATTATTAAATAAAAAATAACTTAAATCAGAGTAAATTTCAATTTTTTTTTTTTTTAAAAAAAATCTAAATAGTACATCAACAATATACAAGAAATGCTATAGAAAAATCACAATTGTTCGCACTAAATTTTGTAGACAAAACTGAATTTATTTTGGTGACGGTGGAGGCTGATTCATTATATCCACATATCTTGCTCGAACAGGGCGTCGGGTGCTAGCACTAGATACACTTCTACGGTTACCGGTAAATGGTGGTGGAGTTGAAGCACTACCATTAGAAGTTTTTATTGGTGGTAATGATTTTCTATTGGAACTTAAGTTTAATGATGTTGGAGTTGGTGATGTGGTTTTAGCGCGTGATAATGGTGGTGGAGGTGGTGTTAAAGTTGGGGTAGAATCGGATCCAGCCTAAAATAAAAGTAATTATTAAGTAAATAATCTTTAAAATTTATATGAAATGCTTTATTTATTTATTTATTACCTTTTTGTTAACCCATCGCTTTTGAACAGGATCAAAGTAGAATGAACTTTCTTCACCCAAATTAGCTGATTTACTATTATTTCCACTACTTTCTTTTTTTCCAAACCATCTTCCAAACCAGCCTTTCTTATCATCTGTTAACGTGTAGAATATAATATATTCAATTTTTAATATGCCATGTTAAACAATGATACTAATAATACTTTACCTTCTTTATTCTCTTCGGCATCTTCCTCTTCTTTCTTTTCAATGGTTGAATTTTCTGAGGGTTTCTCATGATCTTCTTCATTCTCAGAAGCATTCTCGGTGAATTTATTTTTTGAAAATGCATTGTTTCCTAATCCCAGATCAATATCTTCCCAATCATTATTATTATTATTACTACTACTATTATTGTTATTATTATTATTATTTTTATTACTGTTTTTTGTTGAATTTATTGTTGTAGAAGCTGGCATAAAAGGTGTGAAGTTACCCATTGGAGAAATGAATTCTGAATCCAAATCACCCGTCTGATCTTCTTGATTTTGATCATTCTTGACCCCAGAATCATTATTATTATACCATCCTGAACCGTTAGTATATGTGTTAGGAATGATATTTTCCGATGGATTATTATATGAATACAAAGGTGGATTCGGTGATTGTTGATCAATTGGACCTGATCCATATTGACCATATTGACCATATTGACCATATTGATCATTAGTGATTGAATATCCACTTTCAGATACTGCTGGTTGTTGTTGACCAAAGGTATTTGATCGCGAAGGTTTCCATGAATTATAACCGTATGAATTATTATTCTCTTGTCCGTCATTTTGTACACCATAATAATTATTATTGTTATCATCTGTTGATGTGGATGTTAAATAGTAGGGAGGTTGACCTTCAGGCACCATAGGCATCGATGTATTATATCCGTCTGAAGTGGTAGGACTGGAATAGTAACCATTCCCCGGATTTAATGTATTTCCCGTATTTATTGTACTGAAACTTTGGGAATTTGATCCTGGTGTCGAAGATCTTCTCTGTAGTTCATGGGCAGTTTGTTTTGAATTAGGAGTGTTTGAACGTTGATCATTATTCGAACGAAAATCGATAGCAGATGCACTACGAGATGGATTGCCCGAAGTTGGTTGTGAAATGGCACTGAAATGAGAGAAAGGTCCAACGGACTCCCCTTGGATATCTGAGGATTTATTTCCATTATCTTCCAAAGTATCTCCTGCAACAAACTTATTGAATTTCCCTTCAAGTGATCCCCACAGAGAATCAAGGGTTGCTTTAGGCATTTTTTTGGCGAATAACCAAGAGGATGATTCATTCGTACTAAATAATGAATAATGGATAATAATAAATAATATGTAATAATATAAAAAAATATATAACTAATTAAACTTAAATACAGAACTAACCCGTTATTATTTCCGCCATGCTCAAGTAACTGTTGAGTAAGATCCCTCAATTTTTGTAAAAAACATCCATGAAAATACGGAGATCCTTTAGTATATAATTTCACGATATTCGCAATAGACTCACAGTATCTATGTAAAATAACAATTAATTTAGTTACTAAATTAGGGAAGAGTAATTACAATAATAAAATTATTTATTTACCTTCTAGCTTCGTTCAAATATCCGCAATCTGCCAACCACCATGCATAAAGAAGTTTATAAGGTTGTAAAAACGGTAATCCACCTTCATTACTTTTTAATGAAAGTCCAAATTCATAAATTTCACTAAGTCGTAATGCATTCCAATCTTTAAATGAGGGATCCCGAAAATGATCATGACCCACAAGTGTGAAACGTGAATTAGGTGTATCAATTCCGGAGTGAAGAGACGTTTGTGGGGATAAAATATAACTAATTCAAAATTTTTTGTACAAAAAAAGAGTATTAGGAAATAAATAAAAAAAATGAATGCTAATAATTAAGAAATATAAATCGTCTTAGTCAAATAACAACATACCAAACACAAGCTGCTTGAATCCAACCACATTCTTTTAACATATCCCCTAATACAGTAATTGCTTGATTATCTCCAGGCGAACGATTAGCTAAAATCATTGCTAATGTTTCACGCCATTTTTCTAAACTTTCAAAAGGGATATCACTTTCAGTCGAAGGTGAATACACACTGGTTGGTGAAAGTACGGTTCCATATTGTGTATTGTTAATAATTCCCATTTGAGGATTGTTAGTTGTTGTGGCGGTGGGATTAGGAGGAGAATATACAGTGGTGGTCGATGAATGAGTCACACGATTGAGCAAAGTTGAATGAGGCGCAAATTGTTTGACTACAAAAAAAAAAAATCAATCATAATGATGTTTTAATCATTGAAAAATATAAATATATATATATATTCTTATAGAAATTTCGAAATAATAAAAAAATTTCAGAAGAAAGTATTTATTTTTTTTACCAGAATTTTGACCATGCCCAGCAAACAATGCATATAAAACTCTCAAACTTTCTTTTCCATCAGAATTACAATTCTGTGAACCTATTTCATGTCTTATAAAACTGCTTACAACCTCTTTCCATTGTTCCTTATTAACGCAACTTGCAATGATTAGAGCATGAGCCCATAAATTTTCATTCATTGCATGATTTATAGCAGCTACGCGATCACCTTTAAGTAAAAGATCTTGTAAAATATCAATTTCTTTAGGAGAAATTGTGTATATAATGGAAGATGAAGATGCCGAAATTGATTCATCTGGTGAAGAATCAAAACTTGAATCGGCAGGAATGGTAAAGTTTGAATCACTATTTTTGGGTGCATATACAGAAGGGACCAAAATACTACGCACACTTTCTTCAACTTTTGGACTAAATTATGTTTTTTTAATGATTTTATAATTATTAGATGAAAAAAAATATTTAAAGGAATTTTTATTGAACAAATAAAAAAACTAACCTCCCAGAAAGAGCACCTTCATTTTCAAACATGATTTTTAATAATTCCCATATAATCGTTGTGGCTTCCAACTTTTTCTTTTCAATTTCTTCACCGACAAATGTATTCAAGGATTCCTTAGCGATATTAATCTGATCTTCGAGGTATTTTAATACACGTTTTTTCTTCGCTTTAACACCACCCTTATTATTATCCATTAGCAAAGGACCAGGATACTCTTCGATATCTGATAAACGAATAATATCCTTTAATGTATGAATTGTAAATACACTAGGTGCACATTTCGTAATAGGCACATCTTGTTCCGTGCTAGTGAAACGTTGCACTGTACGAGGAAACATGGTATATATTTTTCCTCCAAATCCAAATGCCATAATCGGATACCCTTTTGTTCTTCCCAATGGATCATTAGAGGCAGACATGATTTCAGCATTATAATCATTATAATGTTGTTGTTGTTGTTGTTGTTGTATTGGTAAACCTATTGTCTTGTTAATATTTTGTGCGTCTAATCCTGGTGAAGAAGAATGATGACCCATGGATGTAAACGATGATGCGGAATAAGATGCCGGTGTAAGATTATATGGAAGAGATGAAAATGAATTATTATAAGGACTCGTTATGTAAGGTGCATTATTATTATTATTTGTTGCTGGTGTGGTAGTTCGAGATACGCCATTTATTGGTCGTCCGCATTCCGAACAAAATTTGGCAGTAGGTTTGTTTTCTCCCGCACATTGAGGGTATGAACAATTTACTAGATTATCTATCTTTTGAGTTTCATCTTCTACAACAATTGAACTTCTTTTTTCATAATTTTGATTAGGCTCATAACTTTTTAATTCCACAGCAGTTCGACTTTCTTCGTAATTTTTATTAGGTTCGTAATTTTCTGATTCTACAGCAGTTCGACTTTCTTCGTAATTTTTATTAGGTTCGTAATTTTCAAATTTCACAGCAGTTAGACTTTCTTCATAAAATTTATTAGGTTCGTGACTTTCTAATTCTACAGCAGTTCGACTTCCTTCATAAAAATTATTAGGCTCGTGACTTTCTAATTTTACGGCAGTTAGACTTTCTTCATAAAATTTATTAGGCTCGTGACTTTCTAATTTTACGGCAGTTAGACTTTCTTCATAAAATTTATTAGGCTCGTGACTTTCTAATTCAACAGCAGTTAGACTTTCTTCATAAAAATTACTAGGCTCGTGACTTTCTAATTTTACAGGCGCTGGACTTTCTTCTACAGCAGTTGAACTTTCTTCTACGACAGTCGAACTTTCTTCATAATTCTTATTAGGCTCGTGACTTTCTAATTCTGCAGCAGTTGGACTTTCTTCATAATTTTTATTAAGATCATGACTTTCTACAGTAGTTGGACTTTCTTCATAATTTTTATTAGGATCGTGACTTTCTAATTCTACAGCCGTTGGACCTTCTTCATAATTTTTATTAGATTCGTGACCTTCTACAGCAGTTGGATCGTAACTTTGATTAAGATCATAACTTTGATTAAGACCGTAATTTTGATTAAGATCGTAACTTTGGTTAAGGTCGTAACTTTGGTTAAGGTCGTAACTTTGGTTGGGATCGTAACTTTGGTTAGGATCGTAACTTTGGTTAGGATCGTAACTTTGGTTAGGATCGTAACTTTGGTTAGGATCGTAACTTTGATTAGGATCGTAACTTTGATTAGGATCGTAACTTTGATTAGGATCGTGATTTTGATCAGGACTGTAATAATAAGAATTATAAGTCGAAGGATCGTATTTTTGATTTGGATCATAATAATACTGTTGCTGAGAATAATTATAATATTGTGAATTATCTTGACCATTTGAATATGATGAATTCTCATAACCACTATAACCTGTATAATCGTTATATTGAGAATTGTTTGTTTGATGATCTATCGTTCCCTCTCCATTATTGTTGTCAATGTTATTATTACTGTTAATATTGTTATTATTATCATTGTTGCCATTAGCTTGTATGGAAGTATATTGTTCATTATAATACATATAATTATTCTCTGTGCTATACTGTTGCGTGACCGTTGTATTTATTGAACGCTCATTAGTGGAATCAGCATTTGAAGAAGTGTTTGAATAATCATAATATGAGTAATTTGACTCCACTTGTGGTTTAGTAATCTGATGTTCATTCTCACTAATATAATTGTCAAAGAAGGATGAAGCTGAGTCGTTAAATTGTGATATAGGTTGCGATGCTTTTGCAATTGAGTCGTTGGAAGCTTTTGAAACATTTGTAGGAGGAAATAAAGTATCGAATGGACTTTGTGAAGAACCGCCAAATAAGGAAGAGGCAGGTCCGGCGATTTTTAGCCTATCATCGGATGTGTTAGGTTCTGTACAAACAGTGCCTTTCATAATAACTTTATAACGACTAATTAATAGTTTTTCTTTGGCCGTTTAAAAAGTTTAAAATTTTATTACACGTGATATTTATGAAGAACGTTCTTAAACGGGGTTTTAAATATTCAACACGTGCTGATTGTTAAAATGGATAACTTAATTTGGAACCATTTTAATTTCAAACTCTCGCATTGTCATAAATTATTCTTCCTTATAGAGTTATCAAGTGATCAATAAAATTGAGCGATCCGCTTATGTTTCATTTCTTCCTTTTTACGTTTCCCACATTTCGTGAAGATTGGTTTTCATAAATAACTGCAGCAAAGTAAGTTATTACCTCTATTTATATTTTATTTCTGTTTCCTTTATTATTATGATTGTTATCTAATTCTTCTCATACCTTTGGCCGTATCCATCACTGAACGAATGCCAGCGTGATGTATAGGCCCGTGAGCATATTGTGTTAGCAAAGTAAGGGGTGATTTGCAGTATAACGATACCCAAGAATATCAGTGCTAGTTTGCTCTTTGTTGCACACAATACATGTGTACATTGTGTCAAAGTATTTCTGTTCTGTAACAGCAAGTACCGGAGACACCAAAGAAACGATATTATTAAAATTGCCATGTAGTTGATTTATTGTCTCCTTGATTCATTCAGATGCGAGCATATATAATGTAATTACAGGTCACGCAACACGAAAAGAAATTTTTAAATCTTTTATCCTAGCTAACTCGGATTTTTTTTAAAGCTTTATGAAATTTTTGTAAATTATACAGTGATTGATACATACATAGATGCATTCATATGCATATAGACCAATTCTGTGTAGTTTTATTGTTTATAAAAACCAGATGGGTCTGGTCATTTGTTTTATTACTATCTTTGATAGAACAAATTACATACTACAAAAATTTTTCTTAGATACAATATGATATTATGTTAATTGGAACATCCAAACTTTAAATATCAATTTAGTAATCTTGTTCTTGTTCCTTCTTCCATGTTCCTTCCTCGGTTCTACGAAATCTATGCCCTAATACACAAGCATTTTTCCCTTTAAGCGCAATTCCTATTTCCAAAAGTTTTTTGGCTTCTTCTGGTAGGTCTACTCGATACTGCTTCTCTTTAATTTGAGTTAATCCTTTTTGAGCCATATCAGATAAACTTTTATCATCGTCATCGGGAACAATTTTAATGATAATAGCCATCTCACCAACACCTGATTTTGGAACTATTTTTAAATCACATCTCCTCATACCATACTCTTGATTAAAATCAACAATATAACCTCGATCATTAGCAACAATTAACATTCCTAAGCAAAAGGCATGATAAACATTTTCTGTATGTGTTTCGGATTGGGACCCCCCAACATCATAATATGAAAATGCACTTACAACCACATTTTCAAATTGTTTACTAAACAATTTTATATTTCCGAGTAAAAGATTATCTAACATTGATGGGATAGTTTCTCCTTGATTAAAAAATGGTGCATCGATTATCCATTTATGCCATTCTGAACGAATTTCATTATTTGGAATAACAAGATGTTTTTCGGAATTTTCAGTGAGATATCCTGCATAGTACAAAAGTGTCCAAAAATTTTTATGTTGATCCGAATTTGAATATTGAAGATTATTTTTAATTTCAATGCCAGCTATATATCCCTCTTTTAATAACTTCTTAATGGTTTCCTTATATGAAGGGCGTGTTTTCCATAAGTAGTTTTTCAATGTTTGAGTATTTTCTGTATCTGTCCAATAAGTCCCTAAAGTACCATCTGAAAGTAGACAAACAATAGACCATGGATTATATAAATGGATACAATGGGTACTGTCTCCTGCAATGTAGCCATCATACCACTTCTGAATATCATTAATTTGCAAATTTTCACATAGTGACAATAATAATTCTACCTCATCAGATGTAAATCCAAACTTATCTAAAAATCTATTTTCTTGATGCATAGAATAAACTATAATATTATTTAGTCCTGACCCTAACCCTGATTCTATAACTGGAAATGTGCCAACCAACATTGCTTTTGTTACATTATTACTATTGCCCTAATAATCAATTATAAATAGAAATGAATTTTTGATTAAATTATAATAAAAGATTATAAATCTATCTTACCTTCAATAATGATGAGAACATGACTTGAAAAAAATCTTTTGAATCTTCATAATATCCTTTATTATAAGCACATTCTATTGGAGAATCATATTCATCAATCAATACAATACATCCTTGTTTAAAGTGTTGTCGCAAATACTTGGAAAGTTTTTTCAAAGCAAACTCCAAGTCTGATATATTACAGGTTTTGTCAAGAATTTGTTGATATTCTTCTTGTTCTTCAGGATATAAATTGTTAATAAGATAACAATATTCACCATAAATTTTAGATATAAATATTTTAAATTTTTCTATCATTTCATTCCATGATTCAGCAGTTAAATCCTATTTGTAATAATATATTATATGAGAAAAAAAATTATAATAAATAAAATTTAAAAATAGTACAAACCTTAAAAGAAATATAAATGACAGGAAATTGTGCAAAATATTGCATAATTTTTTTTTCAGCTAAAATTTGTAATTTTTCAAAAAATTGTCTACGAATATTCTTTTCTTCATTAGAATGTGATATTTTAAAAAAACAATTTAACATAGATAAATTTGTTGATTTGCCAAATTTGTGAGGACGAATAATCAGTGATATATGAGCTGGATTATCAATAAACTCTTTTATGAACATTGATTTATCAACAAAAGTAAGATGATTATTCATAATAGATTCAAAGTTATTTTTTTTAATAGTAACAGATGTACCAAAGACAACACGAGCATTATTAACTATATAAAAAAAAAATTAATTTATAAAGTTTAAAACTGAAAATATCAAAAAAAAAAATAATATTTACATGTTTTAATATATGGTTCAAAATTTGAATTTAACATGATAACTTTAATTCTTCTTATAAAAAAAATTTATATAAAAATAATTTGAGTTTGAATTTAAAAAATTAGATTATCAATCAGTCTTTATAATATACTAGTCAATTATAGTAAATTATAAGATCATTATAATAAATTCAAATTTTTTAAATATAATAATATTATAATAAATGTTTTAATACAAGTCAAAATATTATAAATTTAATAAATATCTGATACTTAATATAGGATCCAGAGCAATCTATAAATAGGTCACATTAAAGTTTGCTTAACCATCATAGTAAATTTTTTAAAAAATTGCTTATTTTTAATTAAAATTTAAAAATTTACTTATAAAAATTATATTTTTCCTTTTTTATTTCCTAACACTAGTTAAAAATTTATAAAACCTATACTTATCGGGTATCAAATAGGTGTAGTATCTGTGTCTAATATCATACACATATCGGGTATCCAATAGGTGTAAGAAACATTTTTCACACTTATCAGAACCCAATATATATAAAAAAACATTTTTTACACCTATTGGATATCCAATATGTATATGATATTAGGTACAATACTATACCTATCTACCAGTGTAATTTAATATTATCTGACCTATTTATAGATCATTCAGAGTTCTCTTAATGTCAAGTAAAAAATTATACAATATTAGATACCTAATATACAATATCAAATATTTGATATACACTTCCTAACAAAAGTATTTGTGAAATGATAAAATTTAAAAATAATTGCTAAAATTAAAATGCTAATTTTAGCACAAAGAGTGATCTAAATTGTACAAACTTTTTTTATTAAATTCCCCTAAACCAAGGCTATTATATTATATATTTTGTGATAAAATTAAACATCTATACATAGAGATATTACACTTCAAATGAAATTAATAAAAAATAATAAATTTATTTTTAGATCGTTACCTATACCACATTTGATGGATATTAAAAATAGATATCAACTATCTTATATGGAATTGTAGTTAAAAATAATATTTATAACTTTAATTATTAACGTTTTCTCATTACCTAATAAAAATTTTAACTTTAATTAGACGTAAATAAAAATGACCAAAATTTAATAAAATTTTAAAAAAATAAAAAAATTCAAAAATAATTATATCAATTATTTATACCTGAAAAACTTGATTATTTATTAATTTAACAATAAATGTGGTATTAAGTCACCTTAAAGTCTGAAATATGAAGCATCTTTTGTAAAACTTTTAGTTTAATATATTGAGAATTAAGAAAATAATATATGATTAAATTTTAAAGTATAATTTTAAAACATTCGATATTTAATCATTAATATTAAACTTCATCAAAAAATTTTTTATAACAAAAACCTTTAAAGTTTAACGTTAACCATTGATTATCTCTTGGAGGTTTTTGGTAACCTTTGAAGGTTATTGATTTTGATATTTTTATATGGTGAAATCTTACGAATATTATCATTTTTGTAGTTATCTTGTATCGGAGGTTCTTGATAACCTCTGCTTATATTAGATATTCATAATATATTATTTTGTTAAACTTCGATAATTATCACTTATATTTAATTTTCGTAAATCTTAACACATTTATTTTTGTTGTATTCTGCATACATTTATAATGCAGCAATTTTAATCGACATTGCATTGTTAACAATATCCTTTGAAGTTTATCACATCAATTTTAATTAACATTGCACTGTTAGTAATATCCTTTGAAGTTTATCGCATCAATTTTAATTGACATTGTACTGTTAACAATATTGTAACAATTTTCAATTGACATTTCACATTATTATTATAATTTTATGAAATTTTCAATCTCATATGAATATTATAAATATACTGTAAACATTCGCAATGAAATTTTCAAATAAGTATTATTGTATAATTTTCGTTTCTAATATTTTTAACGTTTTTAATAGATCATGTAATATTCTCAACATATATTGACATGCTGTAAAATTATTGAAATAAATATAATGTTATTATTTTATGTTTGTACTGCATTATAAGTTTACGAAAATAAGTGAAAAGTTATTAATTACAGAATCCATATATTATCTTTAAACTTTACGATTTAAGAAATAAATAAACAGAGATTCTTTAAGAATTTTATCTTTACTTTACTATCCTAATTGACCTTTATATATTCTTTTCAATATTCAAACACAATTAATCAATTTATCAACTGCAAAATACAACTTAACATTCCCAATAATTTTTTATTTGCGATCTTTGTCATCGTAATCATGACTTACGAATCATACAATCGGAACTATACTTGCACGCAAAATTATTTTGAGGCCCCGAAATTGCAATTTTGGAAAAAAAAGTCAAAATAATTTTTTATAGAAAACAAAATTATTTTATTTAAAACCCGAAATTTTTTGACCACCCAGATTTATTCTTTGATTGAAGATATACATAACTGGATATTTTTTTTACTTCCATATATAGAATAGATTTTGCATAAATTTCAAAAAGTTGAAATACCTCAAAAATTCAAAATCAATTTTTGGGAATATGTATAACTGAGACATAATAACAATAGAGAATATAGCAATATACTTTTTTGCAATTCTGCTTATATTTATTCAAAAAAAACACATCTCGAGCTCTGACCCTATTACCTATATCACCCCCGGCAGATCAAAAAATACAAAAACTTGAACATGATATTTTAGCTTTGCAAAACGAAATAAATAGAATGAACAAAGAAGCAGAATGGAGGTCTAAAGCACAAAATGGAGGTTTGTGAAACAAGTGCAAATTCTGTTGCATGTAACCTGAATTTCTTAGCACTAATGTACTAGCTCCACTATTTAGATCATATATCTGTGCGAAATTACAAATCTGAATATTCTAGTGAAATTGAAACTCTGGGGTAAAGTTTACGAATATATTTAACAAAAGAAGAAAGAGGGAAAAATAATCCCCCACAAAAATATACAACATTTTATTTGAAGAAATTGCAGTTTAGCAACGCTTGCTATTTTTTATCGGCACCAGAAAAATTGAAACCTGAATCGAGAAAGAAAACTGAAAAAAAGATAATTTTATAATTAGCAGTAATAGAGGCTTGGAGAGCCATTTCTCACGAAATAATAATTTTTCAGCAGAGCTAGCACGACCAAGTAGCAGTAATATAATTTTAGACGATAATAGTAATGATAATAATAGTGATAATTAGGAAAGGAACTGTCATCTTAAGACATAAAGGCATGTTTTAATATGCTTTATTCCACAATTTTATATAGCCATTATTTTTGCAGTCAAATAATTTTTACTTTATAATTTTTTTTGTTAAAAATAATTTTTACATATCGATATTAATAAAGTTATATTTAAAAAAATTTTCGTACAAGATTATATACATGCGGTATCATATGTTTGTTTTGTGAAATAATAAATTCTTACACAATATATCTATCTAGCAAGTTATAATATTTAAGATGTTCCTCTTCAAAAAGCTTCCTCTTCTTTTTTGTGTCCTCCCGACTTGTCATCCCGAAGTCAATCAGGTATACATTGTCGTTATAGTTAATTAAAACGTTTTCCTCCCGAATGTCATTATGGAGAATGCCACGCTTGTGAATCGTTTCTAATCCCTTAATAGCCCTTGATATTTGCTGTTTCGTTATTTTATGCTTACTCAACGTAGTACCAACAATGTTCATACCGATAACGAAACTCATACCTCCTCCATAATATCCATAGCAGATCAACTTTGGGATATATTTGCCTTGAAGATCAGCAAGGTCTTTATAAATCTCAACTTCTTTTTGCATTTCTTCCAAAACATACGGTGGGGCTTTCGATAAGTCTACACTCTTCAAAGCAATCATATTATCACGAAACTCACATAGGAGTGTTTTTCCACTTCGTCCTTCACCTAAAATGTTCTTAAATTTAAAGTCTGCAAAGTTAAAACTCTGCTGATTAGGTGGTCGGTACACCGATGTACTAGAAATTAGTTGTTGGTTTGATAATGAGCTGGAAGATGATTTTGAGTATGATTGAAGAATACGTGAATCTTTGTTCCTGTGAACTGGTACTATTAATAGATGATTAGGGGATTTGGGATTCTCTTTTGATTGGCGAGTTAGATAAGCATATGCCTTGAGTACTGGTGGAGATTCTGATTGCAATGGAAGAGTTTTTGAGATCCAGAGCTCTGTATACTCTCGGCGTAGAAACCAGTGATTATCATAAGTGGTGAGGATACCATATCTAAGTTGACTTTCTCTCATATAGTTGTAAATTTGTTGGATCACCACTCTTGCTTTTTCGTTTGATTGGTAAAACTCGGGAAAAGTCTGCCCATCGATATCTCTTAAAACATGTTTTCTCTTAACTTCTACCACCAAGATCAATGATTTCACGAGATAGTGACAGTTAAAATCCGGTATGCCAGTAGTGTGAGTTTGTTGTTTTGAATATATGCAGTCTGGACCTATAAGATAATTTAATGTCTGGCAAATATTGAAATCTAAAACACTTTGAATATCCTTTTCATTTATTATCTCCTTCATAACAAATCGCGGTCTTTCAAATCTTGGTTGTTGATCAAAACGAAAGCGGTTCACCTTATCAAAGAAGTCATCCCAATGCAATACACTTGTCGGTGGGTCACCATTAGCCTTTGTAGTGGTCTTTGACATAACATAATTCAGAGAATATATTAAGGGTGGCGGAATACACGACAACGCTTCTTCCATGCTGAGAACTGGAAGCGAATAGTGTTAATATTACGAGAGGAAATGACGAAAATTTCATACTGTACCAGATACTTACGTGGTAACTTTACGATGACATGGATATGTTTATTAAGTGGTTCCTCGATCCAATAGTCTCCTATAATTCGTGTTGCAGGGAGTTCGTCTTGATCCTGAAGTATTAGATTGTTTAAGAAATCGTTACGATCATCAGGAATCGATACTTTCCATAACTTGAGCTTTCTTGCATCAATACCAGTGAAATCATTGGAGTTCTTCTCTTTTATAGCTTCTTTGAGGTGGCCAACAAGTTTGTTCTTATCAATATCGACAGGGAAAGCACTTTCAGGTGTATTTTCTTTGATGAAGCAGAGTAAAGTAATAATAGACATAGTGACTTAAATAATATTTTTGTGAAACATTATTGATACAGAGTACCTTATGTAAAAAGAAATTTTATTTGCGAAAAAATACTTATGTGAAAAATTCATCTGTCACACAGACTGCTGTGTGATCAACCAATGACAATAATATTTATTATCTCTTGGATTATCAGTTTTGGGATACATTAATTAACGCAGTATAAAATTCTAGTTTAACGTAGTATAGAATTCTAACTAATCATTATTCCTGTTTCGTCTTGTCATAGGTGGTCACGGTGTTGGATTCATTCAATTCAATTGGTGAGTGTGGACATAGGATTTTCAAAACACTTGCCCAAGATACTCTTTTTTGGAAAGATTGGTCTGACCCGAAATGGAAAAAAGAACCTCTAAAATTTAAAATAAATAGTAAATTGAATTCTAATTTTAATTTAATTTTTAATTCGATTTCTAATTCGATTTCGATTTAGAAGACGATTTATGTCCACCATCAACTTTACGAATAGGTGTCATTTTTATAGTTTTTAAAAAATAAAAATCCCCAGGAAATAAAAATTTTTTTTTGTCATTTTACGGATTAGAAATAGAAATCTTAGATCAAGATCGCGTGATCTTAGATAATTTATTTTTTATTTTAAAAAAAAAAAATAGAAATCTTAGATAATTTATTTTTTATTTTTAAAAAAAAACCGTGATTTATCCGTACTTCAGACCGTTGATTCTTTATTTTATTATTAATTAAAATCATATTAAAAACCTCCTACTTATTTATTGATTAAAAGTAATATTCAAACCAAGGGTGGAAGGCTCAATTGATATGAAGACTGGCTCAATAATTGCGCCTTTGACTAATTAATTTTGCGCCAGCTAAATTCTGGCTAAATTCTGACTCAAAGGCTAATTAAATTGTACCGGCTAAATTCTGGCTCAAAGGCTAATTAATTTTTTTCTGGCTAAATTCAGGCGCAATTTTTGATTGGCTGACATAATTTTGATCACGTGACAAAAAGTTGATCAGATAAAATTCTTAATTAATTTTACTGATATTAATATTTTAATATATTGTTTTAAAATAGCTATAATTTGGTCAAGTTTAATGTTACAACCAACTCTTTCTCTTTTGTCACAAAAATCGAAAAACAACAAAAAAATTAAAAAAAGGTTCGGTGCCAGAAAAAAGTTAACAACGTCGTATAAGGAAGGCCAAGGCTTAAGTATTTAATACCACTTTTTCTGAGGCAAGGGACTCTGCCGGACGAAACTGAGTTGGGGGCCTAATATCTACTATTATATACTTTCGCGGTGACTTTCCTCTAAAAAACGGTTCCTTCGTCCTGGGAAGAAACACTAACAAAGAAGACTTCGGGTAACTACCACAACACTCTGGCGCGTAGTGAGGAAGTGCAACTTTGCGAGTGGCGAAAACTTGGGACACTTTTCACTCAAACGACACAGCACAAAAAATTCATAAAAAATATTTTATTTTGTCTTTTACTTGGAATTTTACTTTTCATTTATTTTGGGTTTTTCTTTTGTCTTTAATTTTGGGAAACAGCAACATGGGTTACACTCTTTAAAAATAATACAAAACACTTAAAAATATTTCCTTTGACTCTTTTATGGTTTTTCAACTTTCATTTTATTTTGGTTTTCTTGGTCTCTTTTTTGGTTTTTGTGGAGAATTTTCAGATATTGGTTTGCCCCCAATTTTGATCACGTGAAGGGACTCGTTACACTTGAGATGTAAACAAACTGAATTAGACACAACATATACGTGTTGTCCAAATCCCAAATAATTTGGGATTTGGGACGCCAAAATGCACAAATTACTAGTATTTGGGATTTGGGATTTGGGATTTGGGATTTCGGCAAAAAATACTAATTATAATTTGGGATTTGGGATTTGGAATTTCGGCATTTGGGATTTCGGCATTTGGATTTTGAATTTGGGTGNTTTGCGAGTGGCGAAAACTTGGGACACTTTTCACTCAAACGACACAGCACAAAAAATTCATAAAAAATATTTTATTTTGTCTTTTACTTGGAATTTTACTTTTCATTTATTTTGGGTTTTTCTTTTGTCTTTAATTTTGGGAAACAGCAACATGGGTTACACTCTTTAAAAATAATACAAAACACTTAAAAATATTTCCTTTGACTCTTTTATGGTTTTTCAACTTTCATTTTATTTTGGTTTTCTTGGTCTCTTTTTTGGTTTTTGTGGAGAATTTTCAGATATTGGTTTGCCCCCAATTTTGATCACGTGAAGGGACTCGTTACACTTGAGATGTAAACAAACTGAATTAGACACAACATATACGTGTTGTCCAAATCCCAAATAATTTGGGATTTGGGACGCCAAAATGCACAAATTACTAGTATTTGGGATTTGGGATTTGGGATTTGGGATTTCGGCAAAAAATACTAATTATAATTTGGGATTTGGGATTTGGAATTTCGGCATTTGGGATTTCGGCATTTGGATTTTGAATTTGGGTGACAGGTATAACACAACAATAAGGGGTTAGATAAGTCACATGTGGGAACATTACACGACAGATGTAAACAAACTAAATAGGAAACAACAAGGGGTCAGTAGTCACATGATAAGATTTTCAAAACAACAATTTTGGCCAGGGAAAAAATAGTCAATACGTGACACTCAGGTATCTTTCGCCAATGAAATCATTTAGATATGCTTGGTCACTGACTTTGATCTATAGACGTACCCGACAAGAGGGTACCTATACGTGAAAAGTTAAACAGCGAATATCAGAACGTTCGACTTCGGCAATATAAAATACATTTTCTCTCCTGGAGCCTAAGTAACAGATAAGGGTACAAGACCAGAAGAATCGTCAATATGTGACACCGAGTAAATTTTTCGTCAATGGAAACACTTAGATATGCTTGGTCACTGACTTTGATCTATAGACGTACCCGACAGGGATACCTATACGTAAAAAAGTTAAACAGCAAATATCAGAACGTTTAATTTCGGCAAGACGGGACACAATTTTCTTCTGGGGCTTAAGTAACAAATAAAGGTTTACGGGCTCTAAAAGTATAACAAAAAGGGGACGCGACGATAAGTTGGTGGGGACGGGGTGGGATTAAAGGGGTCGTGGTGGGTTGGAAGGTTAGGGGTTTGAAGTTGTTGGGTGGTTTGTTGGGAAATGTGTTAGATGGTGAGTTGTTGTTTGGTGGGTTGTATGATAGTTGTAATTTTATTTCAAGAGATGTAGGCAGGTAGTTGAAGGGTTGGTGAGGAGTTGGTAGTTTTTATTGGAGTTCGGATTTCTTCGGGCGTGCAAGGTCCTTAGACGTACATCATGGCTACCCTATATGAGTGATAGGGGAGGAAATTAGGTATACGAGCTGAAGACCTAATCATTTCTGACCAAGCCTTGGAATATACCTTACAAGAGCGGTAAGAGAGCAGTCTTTTGACGTGAGCTGATGCAATTGACATTTGCAACTCGGTATCCCAGTTCTCCTTTTTTTTACCTGTACAGCTGTTGTGCGAAGGGGCATTGAGTCCTTAAATAAATTTGGCGAATGTGGGGTTTCCTCTTGGGATCACATTTCGTGGTCCTTAGCAAGATTGGGTCGTGGGTTAATCTATGAAATTGTTTTTTTATATGAATTAGCTCTAGCTTTACTTTTATTTTTGTATACATTATTGTTTGTAATTTTGAGCGTTATTGTAGTTCAGAATTTTCAAAATAAGTATTAAATAAAGGTACAATCATGTTAGCCAGCAAAAAAAAAAAAAAAAAAAAAAAA
>PQFF01000306.1:137025-176630 GCA_003547095.1 Diversispora epigaea | reverse complement strand
TAAAAAAATTAGTAAAATTAGAAAAAATAAAAAAAATAAAAAAGAATCTTCCTCCTCTTCCTCCTCTTCTTCATCCTCTTCGTCCTCTTCATCCTCTTCTTCGCCCTCCCCTACTGCTTCCTCATCATCATCATCACCTTCTTCTTCTGCTAATGAATCTTCGTCATCTTCTGATGAATCTGATGAATCTGATGAATCTGAATCTTCATCATCTGAAGAAGAAAAAAAGAAAAAAAAGAAAACAAAAACAATAAAATATTTAGATTCCGAATCATATAAACGAGTTAGGGTAAATTGTTTTTTTTTTTGATTTTTTATATTATACATATATCGGGCACAGAATAACTAATACAAATTTATCTAATTATAGAAAGAATTATTTTTGGTTTATAATTCCAAATACAAAACAAAATATCCGATAAAACCAGAACTTACATGGGTGGAACAACGTGATTTTATCATCACAAAACTTTTACCTCGTCTAAGTAAAATAATGAATAAGAAATATACTGTATCAGATACAGATTTGTTAGAAATGATACATACTAGGTGGGAAACTAGGCATCGAATACATAGAACTATAGTAAAAGGAAATAGAAAAATAGAATTAAGGAGACTGAGAAAGAATACTGACATGCAAAAGGTAGGATTTTTATAATAATATATAATATAGCTATCAAGTATAGTATTGATATAATTTTATTTTAAATAGAAGAAGAAACTGAGAAACAGGGCAGCAGAATACCTGTTTCAAGGAGGTGACGAAAAATTGACCTTGTATCCTCGAAAGGAGGTCAAAAAAATATTAAATGAAACTGAATACCACTCTGAAGAGTGGGAAATGACAGACGAAGAATACGAATATGGTGAAGGTACTATATTTATAAATTATATTTATTATTATTTTAATTTGTAACTAAATTAATTATTAAATTTATAAAACAAGGTTCATTTGGAGATGCGTTTGGCATAATAGATGTTGATGATGACAATAATAATAATAATAACGATAATAACGATAATGATAATAACGATAATAATAACGATAATAATAATAACGATAATAATAATAACGAAAATAATAATAAATAATCGCGATAATGATAATCGTAATAACGATGATGATAATAATCATAATAACGATAATAATAACGATAATGATAATAATCGTAATAATAATTACGATGATGATAATAATAATAGTAATAGTAATAGTAATAGCAGTAATAGAAGTAGAGGTACTACAGCAGCCACTTCTATCACCTCAACGAGACAAAAAATGACATCGATTTATATTAAGGATAAATGGTGGAGATCTGAATCGGTAAGTGATTAAATTAATATATTTTTATACCTATCGGGCATGATATTAATAAATTATATTTTATAGTTAAAAAAATTATTGCACAAAAGAATCGATCCAGTGATTGATATTGTGAGTAGACCAGCAAATACACAAAAAGCACAAAAGACTAGAATCAGATCCGAACGCCATAAACAAAACAAAACAGAGGCCGAAATTCCGAAAGGTGCTCCAATTTGGACACTGAGTAGGGAGGCG
The DNA here is from genome assembly GCA_003547095.1 of Diversispora epigaea. Classification (NCBI taxonomy): domain Eukaryota; kingdom Fungi; phylum Glomeromycota; class Glomeromycetes; order Diversisporales; family Diversisporaceae; genus Diversispora; species Diversispora epigaea. The sequence goes on along the minus strand of PQFF01000306.1, from coordinate 175,069 downwards.
CTTGAACACTTGAATTGGGTTAACAGAGATATCCCAATTTATGATCCGGACAAAGATAATGATAATAATGAGGAAGAAGATAATGATAATAATGAGGAAGTAGGAACAAGTAGTAGAAAAAGAAAAAGAAAAGGGAAAGGAAAGGAAAAAGAAAAAAAAAATAAAAAATCTAAAAAAAATAAAAAAAAATAATTAGATAGATTTAAATATGAACATTTTATATAGTATAATTGATAACGTTTTATATAGTATATATAATATATTTCATTTATATTTTTTATTAATAAATATGAACATTTTATATAGTATAATTAAAATATNATACTATACCCGATATATGGATGATAGGTGCCCAATATACAGAGATATACTGTGCCCGATATACAATAATATACTATACCCGATATATGGATGATAGGTGCCCGATAAAAAATAAATAATTTGAAAAAAATGACAAAATATCGGTGCCCGATAGATACCCGAGAGATACCCGATATGTACCCGATAGGTGCCCGAACTTCGGGACGACTATACCGTCAATCGGGTACCCGATATGTTGAATATCGGGCACCTATCGCATACCTACCAGGTACCCGATAGGTGCCCGATATTCCATATTTCGACCAGTGTAGATGAGTTGTCGTGAAGTGTTGTGGTTTTTATTAGGGATCAGATTTCCATTGGACGTGCAAGGTCCTTGGAGATCTTTTACATGGCCACCTTATATGAGCGATAAGGGAGGAGGTTAGATATGTGAGCTGATAACCTAGCTATTTCTGCCAAGGCCTTGGGATATACCTTATATGAGTGATAAGGGAGCAGTCTCTTGATATGAGCTGATGCGAGAGACATTTGCGACTTGGTATCCCAGGTTCCCCTTTTTACCTAAGTGGAGGCAGGGTTATGGTCTTCATGATCTTTTTTATAATACTGGCATTGGAGTTCGCCTCTTTGGGTCTGATTACGGGCTTGTATCAAAGACTGGGTGGTAGATTGATTTTATATTAGTCTTAATTTTCCTATGATTTTTATAATATTGTTCCTCGTGATTGAAAGGGTCCTTAGAGACTTGAAGATCTATAGATAATAAAAAAAAACTTAGGTACGGTTATGGTAGCCAAGATAAAAAAAAAAAAGTTTAATATTACAGAAATTAAATATATATCATCTTGTAACTAAGAACCAGATCTTTCGATCTGTCACAGGAATATCATAGTAGAAAATTATTCCTAGTCATGTAAAATTGATTTGAAATTAAAGCTAAAATTAATTATTTTTAAAAATTTAAAAATAATTATTTAATAAATTTTATAATTGCGTCAGCCAATTAGAATTGTGCTATTATTTAGCCTTTACGCCAAAATTTAGCCATTGCACCTGATTGTACCATGGTTAAATTATACGTGTTGCCCAAATCCCAAATAATTTGGGATTTGGGATGCCAAAATGCACAAATTACTAGTATTTGGGATTTGGGATTTGGGATTTGGAATTTGGAATTTCGGCATTTGGGATTTCGGCATTTGGATTTTGAATTTGAGCGGTAGGTATAGGTTAAATTCTGAGCTCAATTGACTAAATTAAATCTGGCTAAATTCCTGGCTTAATTCGTATTGCGCCTACCATTCTTAATTCAAACCTTCTATTTTTGAATCAAAACAAAGATTTGTATCTTTGATCACTATTGATTTTAATTAAAGTGGTGCGGAGAAAAGATATTTAAGAGATATTTAATAAATAATAATTTTTTCCTTTAATTTTGTGAATTGTAGGATGTCCGCTAAGCTTACAACAATGTGCTATGTGCATGACTGCACTGAGAAAATCACACTGGAATTTATCATAAGAGAAATAACTGTGATTTCAAAAGTCAGTACCACTGATTTAACCAAAATTATATATTTACGTGTAAAAGCCTTTGTATTTATTAACCCAGAGGTGGATACTAGCATTGAGGAAGTTGAGAATGGAAATGTGATACGTTTAGTAGGAAAGTTTGTTACATGTGAAAACTGGTATATACGTGTTGCCCAAATCCCAAATAATTTGGGATTTGGGATGCCAAAATGCACAAATTACTAGTATTTGGGATTTGGGATTTGGGATTTCGGCAAAAAATACTAATTGTAATTTGGGATTTGGGATTTCAGCATTTGGGATTTCGGCATTTGGATTTTGAATTTGGGCGGCAGGTATAAGCTGGTATAAGGTAAATTTTAGATAATCCAATCTTGATACTTTCCTTTAAGATTTTTTTTTTTTCTTTTTAATTATCAAGTGTTATCAAATTTTTTTTACTCTTATCTTTCATTTTCTTGTTGTCATCAAAAAAAAATTAAAAAAAATAATTAATTCTTTACTNCACTATTGATTTTAATTAAAGTGGTGCGGAGAAAAGATATTTAAGAGATATTTAATAAATAATAATTTTTTCCTTTAATTTTGTGAATTGTAGGATGTCCGCTAAGCTTACAACAATGTGCTATGTGCATGACTGCACTGAGAAAATCACACTGGAATTTATCATAAGAGAAATAACTGTGATTTCAAAAGTCAGTACCACTGATTTAACCAAAATTATATATTTACGTGTAAAAGCCTTTGTATTTATTAACCCAGAGGTGGATACTAGCATTGAGGAAGTTGAGAATGGAAATGTGATACGTTTAGTAGGAAAGTTTGTTACATGTGAAAACTGGTATATACGTGTTGCCCAAATCCCAAATAATTTGGGATTTGGGATGCCAAAATGCACAAATTACTAGTATTTGGGATTTGGGATTTGGGATTTCGGCAAAAAATACTAATTGTAATTTGGGATTTGGGATTTCAGCATTTGGGATTTCGGCATTTGGATTTTGAATTTGGGCGGCAGGTATAAGCTGGTATAAGGTAAATTTTAGATAATCCAATCTTGATACTTTCCTTTAAGATTTTTTTTTTTTCTTTTTAATTATCAAGTGTTATCAAATTTTTTTTACTCTTATCTTTCATTTTCTTGTTGTCATCAAAAAAAAATTAAAAAAAATAATTAATTCTTTACTACCTATTATTATATAGGTAACTGCTATCTCTATTAAGGTGTTTGAAGAAATAATATTTGAAACAATACCTCTTATTGGGATTAGTATAATAGCTACCAGAACAACTATTCAAACTGTACAAAATGAAAATGGATATTCTATTTTGGAATTTGAAATAGAAGAGTATTTAGGCTAAACAGAATTAAAAAATTTCAAATTAAAAGTTAAACATCAGGCAATCAATAAATATCTAATTGGCAAAACAAATACAATTAATCAAAACTTAAGATCAACAACTGCAATATTAGTTGGAACGATTAATTATGTTCTATCAGTTTGTAATCCATTGACAACTGAAGAAGCATCTTCTTCTAAATTTGTTTTAAATCTTGAAGACATCTCCTTAATTATTAATAATCATACAACAGTTAACAATCAAGTCACAAATGTACCATGATTAAATGATCAAAGGTTAAATCATATATCAAGAAGAGCAACACCACGAACACGAAAAAGACAAAATAGTACATCTCCCAATCAGCTTACAAATTTGACAACAGTTAATACTCTCACAATAGCTTTGAAAGTAAACCCTCTTTCAACTATAACAAATTCAAGTATCGTACCATTACCAGAATAATTCTTTTTGAAAAATTGACACTAATCAAGTTAATTTTTTTAAATGAAAAAATAACTCATAAAAACTAATTATAACTTTTAAATATATTATAAATAATAATACAATATGTAATTAATTTAATTTAATTTGCTTTTGTGTAACTACAAAAGATTTTCATAAGCATACCCTCTTTTTTTATGCAAATATCTGAATGTGTTACATTGCCGATCTCCTTATGATTCTCTTTCTACAGTTTTTCTAACAAAAATCTAAAATTCCACTCTTCAAAAATAACTTTCGGGATTACAGAATTATGTTCTCTTCGACTAGATTGAACATACTATCTTCGAAAATACAAAAGTGTATACTGTCGACGACGAAAAGTATATTTCACTCTTAACATCCCGTCAACATTCTTTGGAAAATCTAGAATTAGATCTTGAGGACGAGGAAGAAAACACCACGAGTGTTCTAGAAGTAGACGCAAAGCAACAGTATAACTACCATCACCTCCTTATAATTTTGATTATTTCATTCATTTGAGACTACTGCATCGCGCCTTTGTAAATTTGCTACCACAATATGAGACCAACTTTTCAAAACCAATCAACCTTTTCCTTCTTTTTTTTACGAACAATATTTTAGACACAATAGTTACAAATACAAATTTGTATTTACTATCAAAAAACGCCGGTGATGTTGGCAGACATAAATTGCAAAGAACTTATTATTTGGATCGCTTTGATCATCTATCAAGAACTTTTCAATTCAACTTCTCTCAATCAATACTGAAATGAGAATACAAAACTCCTAATCCATAATATTTCGAAGCAAATGTCATTGTTTTGTTTTAAACAAATAAAAAGATATTTGCATGTTTCTTCTTCCATAGCTACAATCAACAATTACTTCGAAAAACTAGAACCATTACTCTCAAAAATCTATGATGTATCAAAACAACTTTACACCCCAAGTTCGAACATTTCGGTGGACGAAATGATAGTACGATTTTCCAGAAGAAGTGTCTATACAGTTAGGATAAAGAATAAACTAACTCCCAAGGATTTCAAGATTTTGTCACTTTGCAAATCAGGATATACATACATTTTTTTGCCAACGTTGTGCGTCTCTCCAAGTGGTGTACCAAAAGTGAACGGCCTTAATCAAGTTGGATGTCTTGTTTACTATCTCATTATGCAACTTTCTTATCACCGATCTTCATTCAATGTCTACATGGATAATTATTTTTTTAATGTCTCTCTATTTCTTTTTTTTTGGCAAATTGGCATCAGTGCTTGCAGAACTGTCTGTAAAACAGCTTCAGGATTTTCAAAAGAGTTGAGAATAGAAAAAAATGTCAAACTTGATTGGGACATTCGTTTCGATGTCATAGTAAATGGCGTATTATTAGTTTTTTGGCAAGATAATAGGCTGGTAACAATGTTATCAACAATCCATAGTCTTGTTGGTGAGGAATGGGAGATAGAATATGAAAGGCAATGACCAAGAGAAACAAGTACCAATATCACAAAGGTTCGAATTTTATTTTATTTTTTTTTAATTATTATTTTTTATTCAATTCTTTTATTATTATAGATACATACAGTTTTTGACTCTGAATCTAAAAAAAAATTAAAAATTCCCAAAATAATTGATGATTACAACCACAATATGAATGACGTAGGTGTTGCAGACTAATTATAATCGTATTACAATATGCAATAAACGGTTCGACAGAATTGGGTATTTCTTTTTTTTTAGCTGTTAAATACTGCAATAATTAATGCCTGAATGTTAGGATCGACACAAGAGCAAAAAAAATTTTGCTACAAACTTATTTGAAATCTTGTAGACCTTGCGAATGATACCGTGGAAATTCAATTAAGAGTTGGCTCGAAAAGAGAAACAAAAGAAATAAAAAAAGAAACAAAACGGCCGAAAATGACAAAAAATTTTGAGTTTTCAAATCGACAATTGGCACTTGAAAATCATTTCGCGAAATAAAGAGAAAANTTCGTTTCGATGTCATAGTAAATGGCGTATTATTAGTTTTTTGGCAAGATAATAGGCTGGTAACAATGTTATCAACAATCCATAGTCTTGTTGGTGAGGAATGGGAGATAGAATATGAAAGGCAATGACCAAGAGAAACAAGTACCAATATCACAAAGGTTCGAATTTTATTTTATTTTTTTTTAATTATTATTTTTTATTCAATTCTTTTATTATTATAGATACATACAGTTTTTGACTCTGAATCTAAAAAAAAATTAAAAATTCCCAAAATAATTGATGATTACAACCACAATATGAATGACGTAGGTGTTGCAGACTAATTATAATCGTATTACAATATGCAATAAACGGTTCGACAGAATTGGGTATTTCTTTTTTTTTAGCTGTTAAATACTGCAATAATTAATGCCTGAATGTTAGGATCGACACAAGAGCAAAAAAAATTTTGCTACAAACTTATTTGAAATCTTGTAGACCTTGCGAATGATACCGTGGAAATTCAATTAAGAGTTGGCTCGAAAAGAGAAACAAAAGAAATAAAAAAAGAAACAAAACGGCCGAAAATGACAAAAAATTTTGAGTTTTCAAATCGACAATTGGCACTTGAAAATCATTTCGCGAAATAAAGAGAAAAACGAGAAACATGTCAATGGTGTATTTAGTTGGTAAACGAAAAAAAATTAGATATGGATCGTAAAACGCCATATCAAAGTTAACTTTGATATGTAGTTTGCAATGTATCTCTCTGTTGTAATAATAATCGAAATTGTTTTATTAGTTTTTATACTTTACAACAAGAAAGGATTTAACGGTAGACTTTTTTTTTGAATTAAAAATTGTGTACATATTTTTATGAATTTCTTGAAATAATGAATAATTTAAAATTTCGCAAGAAAACAAACAAAAAAAAAAATTTAATTGTATATATTTATAAGAAAATAACTTAGCTTACATATAGTGTGTGAACACATATTGTGTATAAACACGGGATCGGCATAATAATTTATAAAATTTATCACATAGTGTGTGAACACGAATCGAGTAAACAATCATAGTGTATGAACACGGATCAACATTAATGCATTGTATAAATTTAGAAAATTTTATTTATTTAATTATTGTTATGATGAATTATGATGTAATACTGATCTAAATAAAATTTCCATCTTGACATTTGGCTTTTTCCTCTTGCAGTATACATTAATAATAAAACATGAATGAGCTTAACTATTTTTTTCATAATGATAATAATAATAAACTTTTTCATGACGATCATGATAATAATGAACTTTTTTATCATGTTAATAATGAACTTTTTTATGACGATCATGTTAATAATGAACTTTTTCAAGTTCAAGTAATTATTTTGTTTTATTTCTACTTGCATGCATATCTTAAATACTATATCTAATTAAAAAATCTTAGCCTGATGGAACAAATTCGATATTAACCATAAACGAAGTTGATCACGAAAATCTTTTTTGTGATGATCATTATATTTTTGCTTCGGCTTCATCACAAGTTCTCGTGATTATCGCTTTTTTTTTGTTGTATTTCTATTCATTCCCTTTTTTATTTGCCCTAACTAAATTAATTCACTTTATTTCAATAGCTACACGAAATAACACCAACTGATAACACTACGTTCAATATTGAATCAGATGAATCAAATGAATTAGATGATTTGTCTGATTCTTTGGAATTGATCTCCGGGCTTACGTTTTCAAACTGGGAAGAATTCAAGACTTGGATACATAGATTCACATTAGGAAAGGGTTTTAATTATAAAATTAGGACAAGTGAAATAGATAAAGGTGGTGTGCTACGAAGGGCTACTTATGAATGCACTAAATCCGGTTCATATAATCCACAAGTTACATCAGATCCGACGAAGAGGCGTAATGTTTGTTCTCAACAAACGCAATGTTCCTGGAAACTCAATGTCACTTGTCCAAAAACAAGTGGCATTGTAAAAATTAATTTGTTTATTAATAACCATAATTATCCACTTACCCCAATGATATATGAAATAGCCCTGAGATTCCGAAAGTTATCAAATGAAATGTTAGCTGATATAGAGAAATACGTTGTCCAAGGAAGAATGGACTCGGCATCTATCTATCCACTACTTAGGCATGACTACCCAGGTCAAACAATTTACAAACGAGATTTGTATAACGCGGTTTACCAGTTTTGCCAGAAGAATAGTCTGGGAGATGCCGATGCTTCCCAGATGTTGCAGCAATTACTAGAGTAGAAAGATTTAGAACCACTTTGGATCGTAAAACCACGATTAGAACCAGTTTTGAGAAGATTGAACTCTCTTTTTTGGATGTCTCCTAAGCAAAGAGAATTATATGATAAGTTTAACGATGTTATAATAGTAGATATCACTTATAACACAAACCGATTTCAGATGTTGCTTTGTATTGTAGCTGTAATTGATAATAATTATAGAACTAGAATCGTTGCAAGCGCTATTATTGAAAACGAAACGCTAGATACTTATTCATGGATCTTTGAGAATATATATACCGAAACGGGTATTTCGCCTGACGTTGCATTTACTGATTCAGATCCTGCTCTTATTCGAGCGATTATGGATACTTTTCCTAATGTCCAGCACCTATCATGTATTTTTCATATCGATTTGAACCTTCAAAAAAAGCTCAAAGGAAAATTGGGCAGTCAGTTCGAAGAATTTCGTCAGAAATTCTACACATGTCGGAATTTTCTTTGTAAAGACTTATTTAAACGTCGATGGAGCCAATTGGTTGAACAATATCCTGCGATAGTTAAATACTTATCTGAAACACTTTATGTTAATAAGGAGTCATGGGCAATACCTTGGATACATAAGCATTTTACGGCTGGGGCGCAAAGCTCACAAAGGGTCGAATCGATCAATAAGAACATACATGACAAAGTAAACTGTTCCACATCACTATGCAATTTGTTAAATAGTATCAAAGATTATGTTAAGAATGAAGAACATCTTAAAAAATTTGATATTGAACGGAATGCTTTATCTGTAGTTGGGATGCCAATGTTAAATACAAGATTCTTCGGTCAAATGGACACTCTTATTAAGGAATTTTTAACACCTGTAATGCTTGGAAAACAACGATCACAAATGAATCAATCTGTTTGTTACGACGTTTTTCGAATTACGGAATGGCAACATTTGTTAGAAGTAAGAAATCATAACTAATTGTGTGGCAATCTGGTTATCATAATCATTAATGAAACTAATATATTGTGATTTTTCCTATAGATAGAAATTGATAATGAAGAAATAGGCGTTGGAGTTAGAGAACAGGAACAAGATATACAACAAATTCTTTTTAGTTCATTGGTTAGAACTATACCTCAAGAAGCAATTCTAGAAGTATGGNTTCTTTGTAAAGACTTATTTAAACGTCGATGGAGCCAATTGGTTGAACAATATCCTGCGATAGTTAAATACTTATCTGAAACACTTTATGTTAATAAGGAGTCATGGGCAATACCTTGGATACATAAGCATTTTACGGCTGGGGCGCAAAGCTCACAAAGGGTCGAATCGATCAATAAGAACATACATGACAAAGTAAACTGTTCCACATCACTATGCAATTTGTTAAATAGTATCAAAGATTATGTTAAGAATGAAGAACATCTTAAAAAATTTGATATTGAACGGAATGCTTTATCTGTAGTTGGGATGCCAATGTTAAATACAAGATTCTTCGGTCAAATGGACACTCTTATTAAGGAATTTTTAACACCTGTAATGCTTGGAAAACAACGATCACAAATGAATCAATCTGTTTGTTACGACGTTTTTCGAATTACGGAATGGCAACATTTGTTAGAAGTAAGAAATCATAACTAATTGTGTGGCAATCTGGTTATCATAATCATTAATGAAACTAATATATTGTGATTTTTCCTATAGATAGAAATTGATAATGAAGAAATAGGCGTTGGAGTTAGAGAACAGGAACAAGATATACAACAAATTCTTTTTAGTTCATTGGTTAGAACTATACCTCAAGAAGCAATTCTAGAAGTATGGAACATACGTGCTACCGGAACTCAAGGAATTGGACATTATGTAGTATTACTTAATGAAGGTACACATTTATGTACCTGCCTTCTCTTAGTCAACAAAGGGTTAGTATGTCGGCACTTCTTCCGTGTTGGTACCTACTCCCAATATGCCACATTCCACATAAGTATGATCCCAAATCAATGGTATTTGAATCCCGATATAGAACCGAACGATCTTTTGCAGAAATATCCTTCCATTCCAGTATGTGGTGTAGCAGAATTAGGAGGTAGTATAGAATTCGAGAAAGGCATTAATTTCGAATATTTTTTTTCGATTCGGGCCCATTCATCTAGTTCTCAACAATCAGTAAGATCAAATAAAACTATATACGTGGAATTATTTGGATTATCAAGGAAACTTATCGATTATGCTATTAAGGCTAACTTGGGACAAGAATTATTGCACAAATTTAAAACATTAATTTATGACGCTCAGAACAAGAGTCAGGAAACAGAAAATTATTACATAGCTTATAACCTCGCTGTTATCAAACATAAAGGACGACCTCTGAAAAGACTTAAAGCAGGTGTTGAAAAAGATGCACATAAAGAAAAACAAGTATTAAAAGATAGTATAAATGTTAGTAATAATAATACTGAAAGCATGACAACTAATATAAATGGACGGAAATGTGGGAACTGTAAGCAATATGGTCATTATGCAAAGACCTGTCCAAATATAGGTTGAAATAGTTAGTCTTGGGTTAGGAGTTAGTCTTGAAATTAGATTTAGATTGTTTTTTTTTCTCTTCATTTTGTTGGGTGTTCCGACATATCATGTACACGCTTTTTTGCACTTCATTTTATACACGTTAATACAAGATAAGATATTGTCTATCATATATGCAAATCTTTATTATACACGTTAATACAAGATATTGTAGTGTGTAACGTAACTTGCAAATTGTTTATTAATTTCGAAATGAATAAAGTCACATAGGTATGATGATAAATTGTACGGTACGAAACGCTATTTTGTACTGTATGAATAGAAGTTAGGGATTTATTTGTGGCTTGTACGGTTGATTAACTACTATCACGTTATATTTTTCATTAAGTAAAAATATTGTCCAGCACTCGCCACTTCATGTGTCACGGGTTAGGGTTTATTAAACCATACAGTCAGTTTATCTGTATACCCAAGTCACATAAAAATATATAGGCTTGTGATTTGTACAATAGAATTTTTTTCAATCTGATTGGATGGCATATGAGGCGGGTATGTACACATAGTGTACAAATAGAAATACTCTAAAAAATATTATTTACGAAAATAAATTTTTTTTAACTAACTGAGTCTCACTTCAAAATATTTATAATTTGCCAAAAAATTTATGTATTTATTAATTATTTAATTATTATAATTTCAATATATATATTATTAAACTATTATTATTAAACTATTATATTATAAACTATTATATTATTAAACTATTATATTATTAAACTATTATTTAATATTTACCTATATTGTACAATTATTATTATTAAACTATTATTTAATTATTATTTAATTCTTTTTCTTTTATAAGATTATTCAATTCTATTTCACAAATTTTAGCTTCCTTTTCTCTTAATGCAAGCTGATGCTCTTTTAAAGCCATGACTTTTTAAGTAACATTTCCATTTCAAAATATTTTTTAAAAAGAAAGGAAAGAAAGGGGGCAATATATTTGAACGCAAATTTACTTAAAAAACGCAACATCTTTTGTATAATTTTTATTGATTTATTCTACAATTGAGTAAAATTTTAATGAACAGACACCACACATTTCGAATGTTAATTATATATTAACAAAGATAAGATGTGGAGTACCAAAATTTTTTTTATTTGTACGGTACTCTTTTGTANTAATTTGAAAATTGTAATTTGACTTAAAAAATATTATTTACGGAAATAAATTTTTTTTAACCAACTGAGCCTCACTCCAAAATATTTATAATTTGCCAAAAAATTTATGTATTTATTAATTATTTAATTATTATAATTTCAATATATATATTATTAAACTATTATTATTAAACTATTATATTATAAACTATTATATTATTAAACTATTATATTATTAAACTATTATTTAATATTTACCTATATTGTACAATTATTATTATTAAACTATTATTTAATTATTATTTAATTCTTTTTCTTTTATAAGATTATTCAATTCTATTTCACAAATTTTAGCTTCCTTTTCTCTTAATGCAAGCTGATGCTCTTTTAAAGCCATGACTTTTTAAGTAACATTTCCATTTCAAAATATTTTTTAAAAAGAAAGGAAAGAAAGGGGGCAATATATTTGAACGCAAATTTACTTAAAAAACGCAACATCTTTTGTATAATTTTTATTGATTTATTCTACAATTGAGTAAAATTTTAATGAACAGACACCACACATTTCGAATGTTAATTATATATTAACAAAGATAAGATGTGGAGTATCAAAAATTTTTTTATTTGTACGGTACTCTTTTGTACGTTTTTTTAGGTACACCGTACTCAACATCGATTTTTAGAGTGTACACCACTCATGTGATTGACCAGACTCTACACCTTTCCGTCTTACCTCATTCGGGATGCTTCACGACCGAAACATATCAAATTTCACATGACTCAAATTTGTACACTTTTTTTTGAATCACGTAGCAAATGTCATGATATGGCTGCAGAGTTATCATGTGACTTACACTTCTGGGAATTACCCTAGTCAATTTAAATTATCCCGTTTATATAAAAAATTTTTTGTAGGGGATAATTTTTCGAAATTATTTAAGCGGACAAGTTTGCTTACTAAAATGTACGGTTTAAGAGATAATAAATAATTATATCTAATAGTTTATTTTATTTAAAATTCATTGTAATTAGAATTAAAAAAATATTTATAATAAAATATTCATGTATATCTTTTTTAGTTAAAACAAATTATATTAAATAAAATATAATTAAAAAAAGGATAAGAAATATTAATAAATAAAAATTTTAATTATCTTGTTAACAAAAAAAAACCTTTTAACAAAATAAAATAAATAAAAAATATTTTACAAAATAATAATAAATAAAAAATTACTAAAGGTTACCATAGGTGACTATCACTACTGGGTAAAATTAAATTTATGTAAACAAAATTAAAATTAAAATTGATCAAGGAATTATGAAATTTTGCTTAAAAATAATAATCACTTACAATAATTTTTAACAATACTCTAATAAATAAGCATTAAATTTTTTTTTTCTCTTAATTATAAAAATTTCAACTTACTTTAATTGTTAATTAGTATTTATTTAAAAAATCTCACAATGAATCCTATAGTCTATATATTTAATAATGGGTATGAAAATTTATTAAATTTTTCAAATTCTGACAATATATAATTTGAAGAATCAAATAATATGCAGTTAAATTTGACACCACTATTAGAATCAACTCAAGTATCTGAAATACATTTAATATAAACATTATAATTATCATCTCATATAACTTATTGGAGACCTTCTACAAAATTACAACGACTATATTATACATATCATCAAAACTATTGAATTGAGTCAGATGCAATTAAAATTGAGAAAAATTGGAGTTGAGTCTATACTTGCACGCAAAATTATTTTGGGGTCCCGAAATTACAATTTTGGAGAAAAAAGTCGAAATAGTTTTTCATAGAAGACGAAATTATTTTACTTAAGACCCGAAATTTTTTAACCATCCAGATTTATTCTTTGATTGAAGATACACATAACTGGATATTTTTTTTACTTTTATATATAGAATGGATTTTACATAAATCTCAAAAAATCGAAATACCTCAAAAATCCAAAATCAATTTTAGGAATATGTATAGTTGAGTTAAAGCAAATTTTAATTTTTACTAGTACCGTAATATGCGGCCCAAAAGACCTGGGTATGTTACACCCCACTACCTGAAAACATGAATTGTACCCGGGGGTACTTTGCATGGGAAAGAATATTATAACTATATAAATTTACTATTTAAAGATATAAAATATCATACACAATTTATGATTATCCTATAAGACACAAGTATGCATTAAAATTTATTGAAAATTTATAAATTTTTATATAAGGGTACATTTCATGGGGGGTACTTTGCCCGGGCGGGTATTTTGGGCCGCATATTACGGTAATTGACACAATTAAAAATTGAAATTTCAAGAGTTAAGTTAAGGTCAAATTAGTTTTGACGACATGTATAAATTATATGACCATTGTCAAAATAAAATTTGGCATCAATGGTCTTGTATTTCATGTGTCTACTGTAGAAGACTTTTATATTTCGATAAAGCAATTTGGATATTTTATAATACATTCTTTATCAGAAGTTCCTTTACCATTTAATCTAAATACAAATTGTATTTCAGAATTAAGAATTGCTACATGTCATTCTTGTAAAAAACCTTCAACTAAATTTACATTTCCTTACATATTTCTTATACCTGAAGAAATAACAATTATACCTTTATCAAGACGACGATATTTATCTCCAATCTTTTTACATTGTTCTTTGGAAAGAACTTCTGATGGCAATTCTTATTCAGAATATTATAGTTTAACTGGAACAATGAATTATTCTCGAAATATTTGTGCGCATATTTTATATTCTGGAACAGTAGGAGTATTTTTGGAACCTAACGATATAACAAATGACAATAATGATCAAAATGAAACTTTATAAAGAGTTATTAGATGGTTAATTCAAAATAATCCTTACCTACGACCGTATATGAATACTTTACTATCATCTTAACATCTAAATCAAAATAATCCTTTTTTAAGAACCAGTTATAGTAAAACTGATATTAATATACTTCCTATTAATTCACAAAAGTTAATAATTTCAAATTATGATTTTTTAGATAAAGTTCATAATGAAGATTTTCATTATTTTCAATTATACTTGTACGTTAAATTATTTTGGAGTCTCGAAATTGCAATTTTGGAGGAAAAAAGTCAAAATAGTTTTTCATAGAAGACAAAATTATTTTATTTAAAACCTGAAATTTTTTGACTATCCAAATAAATTCTTTAATTAAAGATATATATAATTAGATACTTTTTTTACTTCCATATATAGAATAGATTCTGCATAAATCTTACATATGGGCTGATTGCGAAAGTCTTAAAATTTTAGATCAGGTGATATCCTCTGAGCCAATTATAATTTTATTTATTTTTTCGAAGAAATTTAAAAATCAAAAAAATCTCAATATTTTATTAAGGAAACTACTTCTCAACTCCTAAATAAAAATATTTGGCACAAAATTTTACATATATTTGTAATTTTTAAAAATATTTTATTAAGTAAATAAGAGTTTAAATATAAGTAGACCTGTTAATAAGTACTTGTCAACCCATCAAACCCGACCCTAACCCATCAACCCAACCCCCTTACCCTGCGGAAATTTGTTTTATTTCTTTCTTAAAAGGTTTAATAACGTTATTTTATCTTATTTTTTCTTTTATTTTGTTTACTTTACTCCAAAAGAACAACTTTACTTAGTAGTCAAAATCTGTTATCAATAACTTTATTAAGAGGTAAATAAAAAAAATTTTTGTGTAACAGAAAATCAGACAATTTTTATAATNCCTGAAATTTTTTGACTATCCAAATAAATTCTTTAATTAAAGATATATATAATTAGATACTTTTTTTACTTCCATATATAGAATAGATTCTGCATAAATCTTACATATGGGCTGATTGCGAAAGTCTTAAAATTTTAGATCAGGTGATATCCTCTGAGCCAATTATAATTTTATTTATTTTTTCGAAGAAATTTAAAAATCAAAAAAATCTCAATATTTTATTAAGGAAACTACTTCTCAACTCCTAAATAAAAATATTTGGCACAAAATTTTACATATATTTGTAATTTTTAAAAATATTTTATTAAGTAAATAAGAGTTTAAATATAAGTAGACCTGTTAATAAGTACTTGTCAACCCATCAAACCCGACCCTAACCCATCAACCCAACCCCCTTACCCTGCGGAAATTTGTTTTATTTCTTTCTTAAAAGGTTTAATAACGTTATTTTATCTTATTTTTTCTTTTATTTTGTTTACTTTACTCCAAAAGAACAACTTTACTTAGTAGTCAAAATCTGTTATCAATAACTTTATTAAGAGGTAAATAAAAAAAATTTTTGTGTAACAGAAAATCAGACAATTTTTATAATCAGCTGATATGAAAAAGATGAAATACCTCAAAAATTCAAAATTAATTTTGAGAATATGTATATTCTCGATTAATAACTGGTTTTATACAACAAAGTGAAACATTACAAATTTCAATTTCAACATGAGATCCAAATTTGGAACCATTACTTTTTCCAAATTTGTTTACAGATAGAAAAGATTATTTTCATGACATTTCAAATTAACAAGTATCTAATCAAGAAACTTGACATGAAATATATGGTAAATATATTAAATTACGATTAATAAATTATGATTCACAATGAAAACTTCATCATCATTAGCCGGCATAATCATATCTTTAATTAAAAAAACTTTGACATCACCAAAATACTTAATGTGTATTACGACAATCAATCTCAAATTCAAATATTTCTTTAAATCTTTTAACAGTTAGAGATTTATTATGACCAAATACACTCCCCTAGCAAAAGTATTTGTGGAATGATAAAATTTGAAAATAATTGCTAAAATTAATGTGCTAATTTTAGAACAAAGAGTAATCTAAATTGCACAAACTTTTTTTTATTAGATTCCCATAAACCAGGGCTATCATATGATACATCTTGTGATAAAATTAAATATCTATACATAGAGATATTACACTTCAAATGAAATTGATAAAAAATAATAAATTTATTCTTAGATTGTTACCTATACCGGATTCGATGGATATTAAAGATAGATACCAACTATCTTATATGAAATTGTAGCCAGAAATAATATCTACAAATTTAATTATTATCATTTTTCTCGCTACCTAATAAAAATTTTGACTTCAATTAGACGTGAATAAAAATGACCGAAATTTAATAAAATTTTAAAAAAATAAAAAAAATTCGAAAATAATTATATCAATCTTTTATACCTGAAAAGTTTGATTATTTATTAACTTAACAATAAATATGGTATTAAGTTACCTTAAAGCCTGAAATATGGAGTATTTTTTGTAAAACTTTCAGCCTTATATATTGAGAATTGAGAAAATAATAGACGATTAAACTTTAAAGTATAATTTTAAAACATCCGATATTTAACTATTAATATTAAACTCAATTCTCTTTTTTAAAAATCTGAAACTTTCACAGTAGATGCTTCATATGTTAAACTTTAACTGTACTTAATACCTCTTTTATTGTTATATTAATAAATAAGGGGGTCGTCTAAAGCGGAGTTAAATCACGTGAGTCACATGATATTATTGATGGCCGTGATTGGTCAGGGCAAAAATTAATGATAAGTTAGTGATGAATTTAAGGTAAAACGGATTTGATAAATTTAAACGTTAAAGTGATGAATTTAAGGTAAACGGATTTGATAAATTTAAACGTAAAAGTGATGAATTTAAGGCAGACGGATTTGATAAATTTAAGACATAGAAATAAGCTGAGTAATAAAATTGTTTCATTTATTATTTATTAAAAAAAATAATAATAAAATCTTTTTATTTTATTTATCAATTTTTGAAAATATTGGATTTAAAGAAGTTTCTAGCGTAGATATAAAAGCCTCCGTTTTCTCAACATTACCCATCTCTTCAACACTCCAGTATCTATCCCGAACTCTTTCAGTTAATTCTACCACAGTTAGTCTTCGATCTTCAGCTTCTTTCTGTTGTTTTGTCTGAATAAATTCTATTACTGATTCACGACCTTCATATATTTCATAACCACATTCCTCAAACATTCCTTGAAACCTTTTCCATGCATCAACGGTTAATAATTTGACACTTCCATATGTATGTTCGTGAAAAATGTGTTTACACGGAAGCAAATATCGATTTCGAAATAGACAGTAGCAATTAAGTGATGTTAAACCCGGCGCCCCTTTACCTTTTTCAATTCTGTCTACTACAGCGCAAGCCTCCTTTACAAGCAGGTGTTGAAGTGGTAAGGGAAACTTGTGAATTTCTTCGATGATATCATCATCTACACCATATGCAGATACTTTCTTGGTACGAAAGTCGAAGGCAACTCTTTCAGAATCGGATCGCTTCTTGCAATCAACATCAACGACGTTATGTACGGCACCTAAAATAAGTGGTCAAAGTGAAAGAAGGAAGAAGAAAACCAAAATGAATTGAAAAGAAGAGGAAACAGAACAAAAAGAAGTGGGCAAAATGAAAGGAGAATGAAATAAAAAGAGGGAGTGAAACGAATAGGAGGGAATGGAAACGAATAAGGATGAAACAAAATAAAAAAGAAAAATAAAAAATAAAATAAAAAATGCAATAAAAAAAACAAGCAGAAAAAAATAATTAATAAAAATAATTAAATAAAACAATAGTAAACGGAAGATAATAAATAATAATAAAAAAAAGTGAGCGGAACATAAATAAATATAAAAAAAAGGCGGACGAAATATTAAATAATTAAATAATAATAGAAACAATAGAAATAGAAGATAATAAATAATAATAATTAATAATAAAAAAAAAGGTAGTGGAAGAATAAATAAATAAAAAATTAATAATAAAAAAAAGTAAACGGAAGAATAAATAAATAAAAAAAAAGGGGACAAAATATTAAATAAATAAATAATAATAGAATCGGAAAATAATAAATAATTAATAATAAAAAAAAAAGTAAGCGGAAGAAAGATATAAAAATAAAAAAAAGCGAACGACATACCAATTAAACCGTGTGACGAAGACGTTAATCTTTTCAATTCGCTGTGATAAGATTCCAACGGATTCGTAGATGTAACTTGTAATAATAAAGGAGAATGTTGGCGTGCCCACAATGCCCACTGTTGTGTATTTTTCATGTAATTTCTTTTAATATAACTTTGAATAGCAGGAACGGCACACTCATTAATAGCATCTTGCACAAGTTTTTCGCAACCAATTTTTGTTCTTTTGTGCATCGCCGCGTTCATAGTATTACGGGTTTTTTTTTCATAAATCTTTGTCATCCACGTTCTCATAACATGGACCACACAAAGAATTACTTCACACTCTTGTTCACCAGCATTTATTCCAGGAAAAGCTTTTTTAATACCTTTCGCCTCAATGCCACTTTGATCTAAAAGCATATAACGGGGAATCCAGCGACAATAACTACGAATTATTTTCAATGCCTCCGAAACGGTATCACAATTTTCACTGCTTACAAAGAAGTGAGCACCCACATCCCAGCATCCATAAGTATCACGAACGTATAAGGTGAAGAGGCGCCAATCATATTTATTCGTTTTATGAGTTGAATCAATAAGTGTTAACCATCCATGACATTGGAGTTTCTCAAGTTGTTTAGGATGTGCAAATACGATGCCCGAAGTGAACTGGCGGGAAACACGATAACTTTCAACACGATATCCTTTTTCTATTAAAAAGGCCATGGATTTTAAAATATCGGATTTTAAGTCAGAATTACAAATAAGATGAGCTTCCAAAGGTCCCCGAATTTTATATTTGATATTAGCTACTTCTTTACGTTTTAGTTCCTCCACACTTGTACCAAGACCCAATTTAGTTGCATACTCTTTAACAGCAGAAGTAATTGCCGGAGGGGAGTAATTTTTTATAGCTTCTTTTTCCACTAAAATTCGAACGGCTTGGGAACGTTTAACTCTTTCTAATTCTAATAATGAATGTGTGTGGTTGAGGGAGTCTTTATAACGTTCAACTTTGACCAGTTCCAGAGACACTAGCCACAAAACTCTAATTTTAGCACGACATAGGTTGGACGGTCGTGTTTTTGTTATTCGGCGTTTTTCATTTGGAATATTTTCTTTTTTTCTTGTGCTCGAATCCCGGTGTTTCATAAGACGACAGGCGAAATCTTTTCGAATGTTACCGTTTGTTTGTTTGTATGAATTCCACTGTGTCCATATGTTCGAAACTAGCGGCCACCAGTTTTCATCAAAATCTTTCATTGGAATTTCTAAAGAGCAAGTTACGTCAAAGAGTAAATTTCGTCTTTCATCCGGTGTAAGGTTTGCTGAGGTAACGGTAGTAAATGACTCCATTTTTTTTTTAATATTCCAACGTTCTTCGTTAATGTTCCTGAGGTTCACTTTTTTATCTTCAAACCTCGTTATTGCTGAAAAATTAATAGTAAATAAAAACAAAAATAAAGAAAGTGTTTATAAAGAAAGTGTTTATTCATTTCGTTTTGTTGATTTGTCAGCAATAAATATTTATTGTGCAACTCATGACCAATCACGAGTATCCCAATAATATCATGTGACTCACGTGATTTAACTCCGCTTTAGCCATCCCCTAAATAAGGAAGTTTTTATATGTGGTTCCGATTGATAATTATTTTTCAATTTTTTTTTGATTTTGTCGATTCCACAAATACTTCAAATCAGTGTCGATCATTTTTAAAAATCAAAAAAATCTGAAAATAATTATCAATTAGAACCACATCTAAAAACTTCTTTATCTATTAATATAACAATAAAAGAGGTATTAAGTACAGTAAAGTTTAACATATGGAGTATCTACTGTGAAAGTTTCAGATTTTTAAATTGAGAATTGAGTTTAATATTAATGGTTAAATATCAGATGTTTTAAAATTATACTCTAAAGTTTAATCGTCTATTATTCTCTCAATTCTCAATATATAAGGCTAAAAGTTTTACAAAAGATACTCCATATTTCAGGCTTTAAGGTGACTTAATACCATATTTATTGTTAAGTTAATAAATAATCAAGCTTTTCAGGTATAAAAGATTGATATAATTATTTTCAAATTTTTTTTATTTTTTTAAAATTTTATTAAATTTCGGTTATTTTTATTCACGTCTAATTGAAGTCAAAATTTTTATTAGGTAGCGAGAAAAATGATAATAATTAAATTTGTAGATATTATTTCTGGTTACAATTTCATATAAGATAGTTGGTATCTATCTTTAATATCCATCGAATCCGGTATAGGTAACGATCTAAGAATAAATTTATTATTTTTTATCAATTTCATTTGAAGCGTAATATCTCTATGTATAGATATTTAATTTTATCACAAGATATATCATATGATAGTTCTGGTTTATGGGAATCTAATAAAAAAAAGTTTGTGCAATTTAGATCACTCTTTGTTCTAAAATTAGCACTTTAATTTTAGCAATTATTTTTAAATTTTATCATTCCACAAATACTTTTGCTAGGGGAGTGTACATATACAACAAATAATACATCAGTAAATTTTTTTAAACGTAAGCTTTCGAAGTCCTTCACTCCGATAACCTTTGAATACCTCCAACATAAACGTAATATTTACGAAGGTTATTGGTACCGAAAACCTTCATTTTTATTAATAAAACATAATACTCCAGAGGTTATTAATATCGATAACCTTCAATAACCTTCACTTTATCATAATAAACGTAATATTTGCGAAGGTTATTGGTCCGATAACCTTCAATAACCTTTGAAAACGAAATTATTACAATAACCTTCGATATAAAAAATTTCCTGATGTATAATAGATAAGAATAAATCAATTCCACTTCTTATCTTTATGCATACTGGTAATACATACTTTTATCAAAAACAACTTCATTTAAATTCAATGTTACAAAATTTGAGATTATACTAGTCAAAATGAGGCAAATCGGCAATATCAAAATTCANTATATCATATGATAGTTCTGGTTTATGGGAATCTAATAAAAAAAAGTTTGTGCAATTTAGATCACTCTTTGTTCTAAAATTAGCACTTTAATTTTAGCAATTATTTTTAAATTTTATCATTCCACAAATACTTTTGCTAGGGGAGTGTACATATACAACAAATAATACATCAGTAAATTTTTTTAAACGTAAGCTTTCGAAGTCCTTCACTCCGATAACCTTTGAATACCTCCAACATAAACGTAATATTTACGAAGGTTATTGGTACCGAAAACCTTCATTTTTATTAATAAAACATAATACTCCAGAGGTTATTAATATCGATAACCTTCAATAACCTTCACTTTATCATAATAAACGTAATATTTGCGAAGGTTATTGGTCCGATAACCTTCAATAACCTTTGAAAACGAAATTATTACAATAACCTTCGATATAAAAAATTTCCTGATGTATAATAGATAAGAATAAATCAATTCCACTTCTTATCTTTATGCATACTGGTAATACATACTTTTATCAAAAACAACTTCATTTAAATTCAATGTTACAAAATTTGAGATTATACTAGTCAAAATGAGGCAAATCGGCAATATCAAAATTCAGCTGACTTTTGGCTGATTGCCAAAAAAAATTAGCCTAAATTCGACCATTAATAAATTTTAGTCAAAATTCAGAAATTCTGAATTTTGGTCGAAACTTAAAAATTAACTTTAAGTTAAGTTTCAACCAAAATTTGGAATTTCTAAATTTGTACTGAAATTTGATACAATATTTTGATACGCTATTTTGTTGTTGAAATGGACATTTCAGAAATATAGAATTTCAGAACAATTCTGCCTAAATTTAGCTTATCTATTTCGAAAATATGATATTTCGACTTATTAATAAAATTCAGCAAAAATTTGAAATTTATTAAAAGAATTCTTGTTTCTTACCGATTATTAGACATTTAGGAATTATGTATAAAATAAGCATATTTCATTCACAATATTGTAAGTGAAATAAGGCAAATCGGTAATATCAAAATTCGATTAACTTTCAACTGATTGTCAAAAAAAATTGGCTCTTAAAAATTTCAGAAAATTTTGAAGTGATTTTTAAATTTCGATCAAAATTCAGAATTTCTGAATTCATATTAAAATTTATACAATATTTTGATGCTGTTTTATTGCCAAAATGTCAATTTCGGAAATATACTCTTTTTGTAAAAATTTATTTTAAATTTGACTGTTAATAAATTTTAGCCAAAATTCGAAAATTCAGATTTTAGTTTTAACCAAAATTCAGAATTTCCAAATTCGTGCTGAAATTTATACAATATTTTGATGCTGTTTTACTGCCAAAATGTCAATTTCGGAAATATACTCTTTTCGCAAAAATTTATCTTAAATTTAACTGTTTAATAAATTTTAACTAAAATTCAGAAATTCAAATTTTAGTTTCAACCAAAATTCAGAATTTATACAATATTTTGATACTGTCGAAATGTCAATTTCGGAAATATACTCTTTTCGCAAAAATTTATCTTAAATTCAACCGTTGTCACCTACCTATCGGTGAGGCATAATTCTAAGGGTGACTTTACGGTTCTTTTAGGAGTTTATTGTTCTTTTCTGATAGGTACAAAACTGTTAATTAGAAGGCACCACTGATTCAGTTATTTTAGAAAAGGAATCAGACCTTTCGTTAATTTATTTATTGGTTATTCCATATTTTATATTCAAGTATCCTTTATTCGTTATTCGGTTATTATTTCCATTTATCTATTCATCATTCCATTATATTGTTCTTAGATTCTTTTATTCACAAGATCTTTATCCAGTATCCTAATTTCTTTCCAATATTTCATTATTTCTTTGATATAGTTGTTATTAATACAGGATTTATTATCTTCAAGATAATAATGTACTCCATTTATATTCGACGTTAATGTTTCAATTTCTCCTTTATTTCCATAATATTATCCAAGTGTTTCCAGATTATATTATTATTATTAACTTAAGAGTTATAATGTTATACAATTAAGCAATTAAGCAATAAATCTCATAACATTCATAGTCTTTTCATTAATTAATTATAATATTAGATTATTTATTCTAGAGTTTTAGGGTTTATTCAATAAAGTATTTTATTAAATAATATTATTAGAAGAAGTAAGAACTGGAGATATTTCTAAAAACTCATGGCAGATGTTACAACAACGTCATTCGGAATTCTTAACGCAATCTACTGTTGATACATTACTTAATACAACACACATTGTAGGATTTCGAGAAAATGCACAACAAATTAATCGCATGATTTGTAACATATTATCAGTACCAGATGGCAAGTTCCTAATTTCACAAGTACTTGACAGTGTAAACTCAACACCTTGGGATGTTTCATTTGCAAATTAAATGTTCAAAACAAAAACTAATTTACCTTCCAGTATTCATTTACAACCAGGTGCACGAGTCATGTATCTTAACAATTCACTTATTGAACATAGAATATGTAATGTTACTACAGGAATTATAACTGATATAAACCTCTTAAAACAAATAATCTGAGTTGTATTTTCTGTTAGGGAATCTCTAATTGATATCAATATTACAAAACAAATCCACTATTTTGAAATTAATGGAATCAACTGCCAATGAACACAATATCCTTTACAAAACTCTTTTGCCTTAACAGTTCATAAAACTCAAGGTTTAACCTTACCCAGAGTGTCTCTTGCATTAGATGGAAATATTTTTTCATCAGGACAAGCATATGTAGCCCTTAGTCAATGTCCTACTTGGAATAACATAAAAATATCTCACTTAGATTGTTCAGCATTCATGACTGATCCAAATGTGATTCTGGAATATCAGAGATTAACTGATATTTCAAGATCACATCCTCATGTACTTTCATAATNGGATGTTTCATTTGCAAATTAAATGTTCAAAACAAAAACTAATTTACCTTCCAGTATTCATTTACAACCAGGTGCACGAGTCATGTATCTTAACAATTCACTTATTGAACATAGAATATGTAATGTTACTACAGGAATTATAACTGATATAAACCTCTTAAAACAAATAATCTGAGTTGTATTTTCTGTTAGGGAATCTCTAATTGATATCAATATTACAAAACAAATCCACTATTTTGAAATTAATGGAATCAACTGCCAATGAACACAATATCCTTTACAAAACTCTTTTGCCTTAACAGTTCATAAAACTCAAGGTTTAACCTTACCCAGAGTGTCTCTTGCATTAGATGGAAATATTTTTTCATCAGGACAAGCATATGTAGCCCTTAGTCAATGTCCTACTTGGAATAACATAAAAATATCTCACTTAGATTGTTCAGCATTCATGACTGATCCAAATGTGATTCTGGAATATCAGAGATTAACTGATATTTCAAGATCACATCCTCATGTACTTTCATAATATTTATTTATTTATTAATTTATTTACTAATTTATTTACTAATTTATTTACTAATTTATTATCTTAAATAAAAATCTTATTTTATAAAATTAATTGCACGTGTATAACAAAAAATGTAACACCAATGTTACAAATGTGGCGTGGGTACTCTAAAAAAAAATCACTAGTTTTAATAATAAATTTTGAATTCACTAATTTAAAAGATTTATGATTACTGCATAAAAGAATATAATTGTTTATTGTTATTGTGAATGAATAAGTTGGTAAATCATTATTTTTTTGCAGCATTTACATGTCAAGTTTGATTGATAATAGCAATGATTTTTAATAATTTAATAATAAAGAATATAAAATATCAAGTATTACTGGCATTTTACTTTTTCCGCCTTCTTTTATTTATTGAGGATTGGGTTTGTACTGATGACGTATGTGAAGATTTGTCATCTCCATGATCTTTGTCTTGATCCTGGTTTTTGTTGACCTTCTTCAAATCTTCATTTAATTTATGGGCTTTCCGTTTTTTCGAAGCTTCGATTATTTCCCTTTATATTTATGATATTTGTGAATATATATATATATATCTCTCTCTCTATTTTTTAAAATATTTTCAAACACAAAGAATTTTTACACACCTTTTACGTTTCAGTTTTTTCTTATCATAATCTGACCGGGTATCAATACCTTTACGATTAATAGGTTTTTTACGAAGTTGTTGTTTAGATTCCTTCGTAGGATTCTTCAATTTCAACATCCAGTCTGGAATCTCACATCCAGAGTCTTTCATTACATTTATAATACTATGAAATTCGAATCAAGTTATTCAACGTTACATTAATAAATTTAGTATATGTAAACGGTTGTTAATTCTAAAATAATTTACCTCTTCAAAAATGGCGCATCCTCTTTGGTGTAAAAAGTTATAGCTTCACCTGACTTACCGGCTCGACCTGTCCTACCAATTCGATGAATATAACTTTGTACGGATTGTGGGAAATCGTAATTTATTACTAGATTCACTCCTTTGAAATCCATACCACGTGCCATTAATTCTGTGGCGATCAATACCCATATTTTGCCTTGACGAAAATTTAAAACTATCGAATCTCTCTATGTTAATCAATTTTAATAATAATAATTAAGTACATTAAATAACATGCATTGTTGTTTTAGAAACACAAAAAATAAAAAATAAAAATACCAACCTGAACTTTAGTTCTTTCCGAATGAATAACATCCACATTTATGCCATCATAAATCAATTCATGAAATAGTTCCTTAGATCTGTCAATTGATTGAACGAATATCAATACAGGAGGTTTCAATTCACCCCCCTGAATCATTTGTCGTACGGCGATCAATTTTCCTTCTTCTTGACCTACGTATACGAGTTTTTGGTTAATGGTATCAACTGCCGCGTTTCTATTTTTAGTAATGATAAAGAATTTCGAAAAAGAGTTGTTAATTTCAAATTCGAGTTATATTTTAACCTATTCAATTTTTTTTTTTTTTTTTTTTAAAAAAAAAAAAAAATAAATAAATTACTTGAGCCCAATTACAACCCTAATTGGATCTTTCATGAAATTATCGGCTAAAGACTCAACACCCGAAGGAAGTGTAGCGCTATACAATGATTTCTGTAATTTAATGTTCGTACAAGCGGAAAATATCACATCGGTTTGTTCTAGAAATCCAAGTTCAAGTAGTTTATCCGCTTCATCAAGAATCAAGTGATGAACGCTAACGAATAATTAAAATAAAATATATATAATGATGTGAATTAATAAGGGTGGTGAACGATACTTTTTTTTTTTTTTTTTTTTTAAAAAAAAAAAAAATAAATAAATTACTTGAGCCCAATTACAACCCTAATTGGATCTTTCATGAAATTATCGGCTAAAGACTCAACACCCGAAGGAAGTGTAGCGCTATACAATGATTTCTGTAATTTAATGTTCGTACAAGCGGAAAATATCACATCGGTTTGTTCTAGAAATCCAAGTTCAAGTAGTTTATCCGCTTCATCAAGAATCAAGTGATGAACGCTAACGAATAATTAAAATAAAATATATATAATGATGTGAATTAATAAGGGTGGTGAACGATACCAAAGGTTTATTCAATATACGAAATATATGGTAAAGGTATAAATTACTTTTTCAAGTCAATGTTTTCTTCTTGGATAGCATGGACAAGACGAAGAGGTGTGCTGATTAGGATATCTTAATATAAATAACGCCGGTAATAATGTCAGTTAGATATTCAATTACGATGTAACATATTCTTAATATATTCGTAACATAATCGACGATTTGTTATTTAACCATACCAAATTTTGGTCTAAGATGAGGTGCCTGCGATTGTGTAGCAGCTGAAGTTTTCGTCAACATACATATCTTGAATTTTTTACCAACACACATTTTTTTGAATTCTCGATGTATCTAAAAATATATATATATATATATATATATATATTTATTTACGAAATTGTTATTTGTGTAAAAAAAAAAGTTCAAGTCATCTCAGTCATCTCTCTTGGTTTAGATAACAAACTTGCTTCGCCAATTCTCTAGTCGGCGAAATGATCAAGGCACGATAACCCATTTTCTCTGAACCTTTGAGGTCATGTAAGATTGGTAATATATATGCCAAGGTTTTACCGGATCCTGTGGGAGCCATAGCCATAAGATCTCGTCCCTTTAAAAAACAATTGAATGATATTTCGATATAACATAATTAATGTAATTAAATCCAATATGTATATTCTTACGTATAACATAATTGGCACTGCTTGCATCTGAATTGGAGTAGGTTGCTTATACGCCGAGGATTCTAAATTTCTAATTAAATATGATTGAAAATTGTATTGTGTCTCGAGATCCTTGAAAGATCCAAATGGATTGGGAATATCCGTGCCGTATACTCGAATTTTATGTCGTTTTCTAAACATCTTAATCTATTAATTCAATTCAAATTGAATTTAAGAATATTATTAATAATATCCCTAATGATATTTTAACTAGTAAATTTTTGTATAATAACGAACATCATCTTGAGAATTGAAAATCTGTAATTCTGAGGGATCGTTATTGATTTCTTCATTATCCTCGTTATCCTCGCTATCGTTAGAATGATTATTTTGAAATTTACTTTGTTCGACTTGTTCTACGTTATCTAAATAATAATTATAAGGATTAAAGTGAAAATTATATAATAAAAATTAAGAGTTGATTTAAAACCAACCATCCACAACTTTAGCTATTGATTCTTTTATTCCCAACGACTCTTCAATAGCGCGTTTACTATTGTGAAAAAAATCGATCTCTTGGATAAGATTTGTTTCCATATCCAGATCATTTTCTATCTTTTTCATGGAGACGGGTTTATTTGAGGGCTGATAATTCAAAGAATTCAAAGAATCTGTCAAAAAAAAAATTGATCACATTAAATCGACAATAATTGCGCCGAAAATTCATTGAATTCTCACCTCGAAAAGCGAGACCACATCTTTGAAGCGTCTCTTGTCAAACTTTGCGCCTGCTCCGAGAACTTTAAGTAAGTCCATGATTTTTATGAAATGATAAAAGTTGATTAGTCAATTTTATCAAATTTTTTTATTGATCTGCAAATTTATCTCAATTTTTTTCATTTTTTACGCATGGCATTTTGGAAACCGGGAACAGTTGCACCAGGTACGAT
The DNA here is from genome assembly GCA_003547095.1 of Diversispora epigaea. Classification (NCBI taxonomy): domain Eukaryota; kingdom Fungi; phylum Glomeromycota; class Glomeromycetes; order Diversisporales; family Diversisporaceae; genus Diversispora; species Diversispora epigaea. Next base: position 146,400 of record PQFF01000306.1, on the reverse strand, counting down.
TTTAATAGAATTCGTAAAATTCATAATTCAAATTTGATTGAATTCAATTGAATTGAATTAAATTAAATTAGGAACAAGTCTTGATAGAGAGGCGGAAAAAGAAACTAGCGAAAATATAATACCATTTGTGGAACAATATTCTAATGTATCTATTCAGCAACAACGAAAAAGACTGCCAATATATAAATCACGTAAAATTCTTATAAATTAATAATTCGTATTAAAAGCAATATTAATTTAGAGTAAATAATTATGTTTAATTTTATTTAATTCGGTTTGAAATTAATTTAATTTACTATTTTTTTTTTTTTAAAAAAAGGGGACCAACTACTTTATCTTATAGAAAAGTATCAGATAACAATAGTTGTAGGGCAGACAGGAACTGGTAAAACAACGCGTAAGCATTGATCAATATTTGTATGGATATTTGAAAAATTCACGTATCAATCAAATATTTTTTTTTTTCGGGAAATTAATAAGTTTGTTCATGTTAGAATTACCTCAATATCTTAATGAAGCTAATTGGACCGCCGGTGATCGAGTTGTAGCATGCACACAGGTAATACTATTAATTCCTTTATTTTAGAAAAAAAATCAAATTTATATGAAGAATCATTATGAAAAATATAAAAAATGAATTATTTAGCCTCGCCGTGTTGCGGCTACAACGGTTGCTGAGCGTGTTGCTACAGAAATGAATGTAAAGCTTGGGGATGAGGTAAATTTCTATTGAATACTTTAAATTCTTTTTTTTTTAATGACTTGATTTTTTCATGTTATTTATATTTGGGATAAAGGTCGGATATAGCATTCGATTTGATGATTGTTCTGATCCAGTCAAAACGCGAATCAAATATATGACCGATGGAATGTTGTTTCGAGAAACTTTTCTTGATCCATTATTAACAAAATATAGTGTAATAATGATTGATGAAGCGCATGAGCGTAGTTTATACACCGATGTTTTATTAGGAATCTTGAAAAAGTAAATTTTTAAGTACACAAATAACTTCTTTTTTTTAAAAATATATATATATATATATATACGGTGAGAATAATATTTTTTTTAACTTTGTTCCAATAGAATTCTTACAAAACGACCAGAATTAAGAATAATAATTGCATCAGCTACTTTGGACGCGGAAACATTCTATGAATTTTTCAATACAAACGCGACGGATGACCCGGAAAAAGATGATGTCTCAATAATTTCATTAGAAGATAGGTTATTCCCNAGGTAAATTTCTATTGAATACTTTAAATTCTTTTTTTTTTAATGACTTGATTTTTTCATGTTATTTATATTTGGGATAAAGGTCGGATATAGCATTCGATTTGATGATTGTTCTGATCCAGTCAAAACGCGAATCAAATATATGACCGATGGAATGTTGTTTCGAGAAACTTTTCTTGATCCATTATTAACAAAATATAGTGTAATAATGATTGATGAAGCGCATGAGCGTAGTTTATACACCGATGTTTTATTAGGAATCTTGAAAAAGTAAATTTTTAAGTACACAAATAACTTCTTTTTTTTAAAAATATATATATATATATATATACGGTGAGAATAATATTTTTTTTAACTTTGTTCCAATAGAATTCTTACAAAACGACCAGAATTAAGAATAATAATTGCATCAGCTACTTTGGACGCGGAAACATTCTATGAATTTTTCAATACAAACGCGACGGATGACCCGGAAAAAGATGATGTCTCAATAATTTCATTAGAAGATAGGTTATTCCCGATCGATATACATTATATTAAAGAATCTTCCTCGGATTATGTGGAAACTGCGATACAGACCGTTTTTGATATTCACGTACAGGTTAATATGAATTACCCTTATTAATTTCTTACTTTAAATTAAAATAAGATATCAAATTTGAATATTTATTATAAGATTTTGAATTGATTAATATCTTATCAAATTGGATATAGCAACCACATGGGGATATTCTCGTGTTCATGACGGGACGCGACGAAATCGAACAAGTAGTTGGAGAAATATCAGAAAGGGCAACAACGTATTTCATAAATTTTCATAAGTTTTCATTAAATTATATCCTTTAAATGATACAAATTATTTAATAATAAAATAATTGTTTATTTAAGATTACCACGATCTGCCATGAAAATTTTACCATTACCAATTTATGCTGGTTTGCCTGTAGAACAACAATTACAGATATTTGAAACAATACCTCATAATACCAGAAAAGTAGTTGTGGCCACAAACATAGCCGAGGCTTCAATAACTATTGAAGGTATCGTATATGTAATTGATTGCGGATTTGTAAAAGTATGTATAAGTATTATTATTACTTTATTTATTTATTTATTTTTTTTTATTTCGCGACCATTTCTTTTTAAAATAGAAAAAAAAAGAAGAAAATTCTAATTTATGACAAAAAAAAAAAATATTTTTAAAAAGTTGCGAGCCTACAATCCAAAAACTGGTATGGAAAGTCTTACGGTGGCTCAAATCTCAAAAGCATCGGCACAACAAAGAGCTGGACGAGCCGGAAGAGTTAAAGCAGGAAAAGTGTATAGACTTTATACGGAGGATTCATTTTATAATTTAAAGGAATCTAGTGTTCCTGAGATACAAAGGTGAGAAATTATTATAGTCCAGTATATTGTATATATATATGTATATATATATTGTAAATGTTGTAAATGTTATAATTATATAATTATAGCATTAAGTGTTCTGACAATAAATTAATTACATTTACAGAAGCAATTTGGCTCATGTGATACTACAATTAAAAGCACTAGGAGTTGATAATGTGGTGAGATTTGATTTCATAAGTTCGCCTCCTGCAGAACTTATGATGCGTGCTTTAGAGGTCTGTTTGGATATATATTTATATATATTTTAAAATTCTTATTAAAGAAAGATTAAGATCAAAAAAAATAAGGTAGAAGAATTTTTCTTTTAACATTTCAATTTCTCTTGTAGTTATTATATTCCTTGAAAGCATTAGATGATAATGGAAGGTTAACAATGTTAGGAATGCAAGTTGCAGAATTTCCTGTTGATCCTCTGCTTGGAAAAATAGTAAGAATAAAAAAAATTCACTTATTTTAATTGAAAATTTCTTGAGCAAATTTATTTATTTATATTTTAACTTTTTTCTTATAACAAAAAGTTATTGGATTCTTATAAATTTCAATGCGCAGAAGAGATTCTTTCAATTTCTGCGATGATTTCAGTTCAGGTGAAATGATAATAATGATGATGATAATAATAATAATAATAATAATAATTTGAATTCTTGTATAATCAAAGTGTTCATAATGACGTAATGAATATAATAATAAATATGATTTAGAATGTTTTTGTATATTCTACGAACTCTTCTATTAATGCGGAAGAGGAAAAAATGAAATTTGCTGTTGAAGAAGGAGATCACATTACATTATTGAATGGTAAGACACTTTATTTTCTATAATTTCATAAAAGATAATAATAATTACAAAATATATCGTATATCCTTTTTTTTTTCTTTTCTTTCACTAATCTTTACAAGTATTCAATGCATTTGTCACCCGTGGCAATAAATCTGCTCGATGGTGTCAAAAACATTGTCTAAACTTTCGTGCTCTATCTCGTGCACTTTCGATCAGACAACACTTAAGAAAATATCTTCTCAGATTTGATGTACCAATTGAATCGTGTGGGAATGATACAATCAAAATAAGGAAATGTTTGATGAGCGGATACTTCTCTCAAGCGGCTAAGATGATGCCTGATGGATCGTTTCGGACTATTAGGGATAATGTTGTAAGTTTTTTTCATTTTTTTCATTTGTACATGAAAATATTTGTAGGTTAAGAATAGGATTTTTTTTTGTAGGTGGTATATATTCATCCTTCATCAATTATGTTTACACGTAAAGCACCTTGGGTCATATTTCATGAAGGTAAAAAAAAAAAAAAAGTTTATAAATGTCAATTCATCTTTAATGTGACCTCATCCTATTTTTCTTTCTCTTTTTCTTTCACGCAGTTGTGGAAACTACAAAAACATTCATGCGCGATCTCACAGTGATCGAACCTTCGTGGTTGGCTGAGTTAGCGTTAAGTATATTTATTATTATTATTATTATATTTATTCAACTATTTATTTCAAGATAGCTCACGTGTATATGATATTTTATTTAGTCCGCATTTCTATGAATTCAANCAATGCATTTGTCACCCGTGGCAATAAATCTGCTCGATGGTGTCAAAAACATTGTCTAAACTTTCGTGCTCTATCTCGTGCACTTTCGATCAGACAACACTTAAGAAAATATCTTCTCAGATTTGATGTACCAATTGAATCGTGTGGGAATGATACAATCAAAATAAGGAAATGTTTGATGAGCGGATACTTCTCTCAAGCGGCTAAGATGATGCCTGATGGATCGTTTCGGACTATTAGGGATAATGTTGTAAGTTTTTTTCATTTTTTTCATTTGTACATGAAAATATTTGTAGGTTAAGAATAGGATTTTTTTTTGTAGGTGGTATATATTCATCCTTCATCAATTATGTTTACACGTAAAGCACCTTGGGTCATATTTCATGAAGGTAAAAAAAAAAAAAAAGTTTATAAATGTCAATTCATCTTTAATGTGACCTCATCCTATTTTTCTTTCTCTTTTTCTTTCACGCAGTTGTGGAAACTACAAAAACATTCATGCGCGATCTCACAGTGATCGAACCTTCGTGGTTGGCTGAGTTAGCGTTAAGTATATTTATTATTATTATTATTATATTTATTCAACTATTTATTTCAAGATAGCTCACGTGTATATGATATTTTATTTAGTCCGCATTTCTATGAATTCAAGACAAAACCACTTCCTAAACATTAATGGCATTCAAATTTGAATGTAAATTTTGGGGTAAATTTTATGAGAATTTAATAAATTTATGTAAAATCATTAGATTTCGGATAAAGTTGATAAACTTTATCAACCATTTTTATTTGATAATAAAATGTAATAATAACAGTAATTAAAAAAAAAAAAATAAATTTTATCATTAACCGCCAATATTCTATTTTAATAAGTAATTGTATTTTTTAAAGGAAATTTTTTTCTTTTAAATTTTATTTATTTTTTTATTCTTTTCTAATTTAATATATGTATATATATATATATATATGTATATGTATATATATACTTTTTTTTTAAAAAAAAAGAAAATAAAATTGTCCATTATTTTATTGATGATTTACAATTTAATACATATATAAAATTTTTATGGTGGTGGTAAAATGGTATAATCATATTTCTTTCCATCAAGTAATGATGTTTTTTCATTATGTAATAACTTGTAAGAATTTTTTATGGTAACTTCTGAAACACCCGTAACTTGAGCAACATCTTTAGTAGATTGTGGTTGATTATAAAGACATGAAGCCATATAAATACAAGCCGCCGCGACAGAAACAGGTGATTTTCCAGCCAGAGTTCCTAATTCTTTTGTTTTTATTGTAAGTTCAGTAGCCGTTTTTTGTATTTCCATTGGAAGTTTTAACATTGAACAAAATCGGGACATCAAATCTTCGGATGCCATAGTTGATACATTAGTTTCGAATGTACGAATTAATGTTTTAAAACAACGACCGATTTCTTTCTTTGGAACTCTAGTTATCACACAAATCTCTTTAAATGTTCGAGGAACATTTTCTTGTCTACAAGCTATAAATATACATGCGGCAATAATTGATTCAGTACTTTTACCCCTTAAAAGTTTTTCTTCTTCTACTCTTTTATATAATTGTTTAGCAATATCAGCAATTAATCTTGTTAATCCAATAGAATCACTCATTGCTGTTATTTCTTGATAAGCATTAAGAAGGTTTTTTTCACCCTTAACAGCATTAGCTCGACCGTGAACTTTATTAAGATCTCTAGCAGTTCCGGAACCACCATCCCTTCTGGAAATTACTGTGTCTAATTGTGAGCCATCCAAAAGTGGATTAGCAGCTGCACCGACACGAGAAGGGTCATCACCATCATCATTTGCAAAAGTTCTCCATTCTGATCTTGTATCAATAATACGATCACCAAGAACCAGACCGCAGTCACCACAAACAAGATCACCACTTGCGAACTCTTCAATGATATTTGGTACTTGCTTTCTACAATCTGGACAAATTATTTTGATATTCAAATCAGGTAAAATTTGTTTTGGACCCACATCAGCTTGAGGTTGTAAACGTGGAAAAGGAATATTTGACATCTTTTTTTTTTCACAAGTTGTTGAGTGATTTGCGTAAATTTTAATAAAATAAAGTAGTAGTAAAAGAGAAAACTTCAATAAGGGGGTAAAAGTACTAGTTGTAGCAGTAGTTCACAAAGAAAAGGAAAAACAACGGTATAGTGAAAAGCATTAAGCATTCAAGGATAATTTATATAATTATGCACGTTATTACGCCATATGATTTCCTTTGAATTTTATTGGTCTAATTATTGCATTTATTCCGAATTAGTTACTTTTTAGATACAATAAAATAAGATCTCATTATATTATTTCTTTTTCTAATTAATTAATGGAAAATATTTTATTATTATTTTTTCCTTTATTCTTGAAAAAACTAATAAAGAAAACTAATAAAGAAAAGATATAAATAAATTTCTTTTGAAATTTCAATGTCCATCGTGGGATTTAAATTTTTGATTTATGTAAGCTTTATAGAGAAAATTGAAAATAATAATTTTTTTGATTTTTTGTTAGTAAATTATGTGTTCATACATAGATTATAATTTATGATTTAGAATTTTGAAAATGAATTAATTAAATAGTAAATGAATTAAAAATATTTACCTCGAGGATTACGAGGATCAGTGTCAAAAGGAGGTTCTGTAAAAAAGTTATCCATAAAATTATTCATATAAAACAGTTCACAAAATATATAAAAAAATTATACAAATTATATATATATATATATATATATATAAATATTCCATTATTTCATTCATTCTCCAATAAAAAAAATAAAATAAAATGATAATTATATCTTTTACAATTGAAAAAATAAAACTTACGAGATTGTGCTATGGTTTCAATTTTATAAATAGCAAATAAAACAATCGAAGCAGATGCAATAAAAGGTGCCATGGGTCTTATAATTGGAACGGGCCATTTACGTAAACCGAGAAATCCCATTTTTTTTTTGTTTTAAATAATAATGAATGATGATATATTTAATGATACATTTTAACGATACAGTTATTAATTTAATGAAAGTTCGTTTTTATTGGATGATCAGTAAGAATTATGATTGGTCAAAAAAAATAATATTAAGATTTCAAACATTAACTTTTTTTTTTCCTTCTCTTTTCTTTTTTCTTTTTTCTTACATCACTGGGAGGTAGTTCTGTCTTAATGGTAAGATAGAAGGGCAGTGGATTCTAGTTAATGATAGCGGATTTCGTCCATTAGTGCAGATCTGTCTACAGGAGAGTCATTAGAGTATTATTCTATAGTTGCTATCAGCAAATCACTTCAATAATTTTTCGCGACAGATTGATCGTGATGTGCTGGATTATGCCAATAGATATTTATATATATATATTTTTTAATTAATATGTACCGCTGAGACATGGATTCGTCTCCAATGCTATGATGATATAATTTTATGAAGATGGATTTTATTAGAAAGATAATGTAAAAAAAAATTATTTATTGGAAAAGCGATATGACCATTTTTTTTTGTAGTAAATAGACATAACATTTGTATTGTTTCTTTATACATTTAATAAAATAATAAAGTTATTTACATTTTTAAATAAAATAAGATTTTTAAGTAATTTAAATGCAGACGTTGACATTTGATCTGTAATTTTGGTACAGCATCATATATTGAAATGGGTCTTTTATAAGAGAAAAGAGAAAAGAGACAGCTATTCAAAAGATTACACTCTTCCAAACTTGAGAAAATTGACTGTGTTATTCTTAATTCTCTGTTTTGAACTTAGTCAATTTTCTTGCCAAATACTACATTTGAGCTTTTCGTTCATCATGTTGTCACGATATAAGATTTATCTTCATTATAAAATATTAAATAATACGTAAAATATTTGTCATTTTCAAATTAAAATTCCATCATCATCTTTTATTATTATTATTATATATGGTAGACAAAAAAGAAAACGTTGAACCAAAACATGATCTTATGATAATCTTGATATCTTTTCTGTACAAATAAATGCCTCCACATTTTTTGTATGAAGGCTTAAGTATTTCATACAATTTAAATTCGTACAAATAATAAATGTATATTAGTGTGCCCAAAATAAGTAATGTTATAAAGATCGGTAACCCATTGCCACCTAGATCTTGAATAATGAACAATTTTTTCTGTGATCTTTGATGTTGGTGAATCATATAAGTTTTACACGTGAGGTCCAGATCCATTGTAATTTCGTTCTTTCTTTGAATTCAAATTCTTTCCATCGCTATCATAATAAATTTGAACATCCCCGCTAATAAATTAAGTTATTCTATATAATTAAATGAAATTGAATCTACATACAAATGTTTTCTGATGAAAATGCTATATTGCAAATGAAAGTGAAATCTTATATTTACATATCTACATGGGATCAAATTCCCCCATTCCAAATAAGAAAAATGCTTTAACCACGATTCTATGTTAGCGAATCCTCTTAAACAAATAGACACTTTTAAAATAAATAACGTTTTGAAGGTTAATGAGAGATCAGTGACCTATATCGTTAGGACAAGGAAACCTCCAAAACGATTGGCATCGAGAAATACTGGTGATTCTTCAACTTTATTTGACAAATATTGTTACTAAGGATTTACACATCAAACAATTATAATAACAATTAACAATTAACAATAACCCGTAATACTTACAGATTCTACTATCCCTTACCGGAACATATTACAGTTTAATTTAAATTTCTTAATGACTTCAAAAGCTCTATTGATATGTTCTGTTGTATAAGTACTCAAATTTAATGGCACAATTACTTTGTACTTCTTATATCGGAAACACTTTAACGCTTACTCTTTATTTTTGAGGTGTTATCCATCACTAATTTTCAGTTTATTCTTTTGGATCCACTTGTTTTAAGATAGAATTTTTATGGATCTGAGTGATTTGAGAGGGGAAGAGAGAAATTGATGATTTACAATGCATACATGTTAATAATAATTGTTAAAACATTATTTAATCCATAAAAGGGAACTTTAATTATTAACGATTAACGGCTAATCCATAAAAGTTGACAACTTAATTATTAAGTGTTTATTAATTATTAATATTTATACCATTACCTATATTATTAAAAACTAAACAAATGCTTTTTTCCCTCCGTATTTAAAGAAATATTATT
>PQFF01000306.1:117025-127025 GCA_003547095.1 Diversispora epigaea | reverse complement strand
AACTCTTTCGTACAAAAGCCATTATCTCGTTATTGAAAACTAACTTGCTTTCACTTTCTGTGGCACCCCCTGCACACCTAACTTTACATTTCTCTCAATAATTTTTTTATTTTTTTATAACCAATATTGCCAAAGTGCCATCTTGAAATTATGATTTTGTTGGCAATATAGATAGATGAATGCAGTATTGAAGAAATATAACTTGACTATAACTATAGAGTCTTATTTTATATTTTATTGTTATCAATTTCAACAAAAAATAACAGTTTAAAAATTATGCCTATGTTTAATTAAAAAAGGCCAACTTTTTTTTTTTTTTTTTACCTGGTTTGAAAGATGGAATCGATCTTATGTCAGCTTCGTCGATTCCGTACTTTTTAAAAACCTCTTTCACATCTTTCAGATTCTTGCATGATAAAAAGCTTTTTTAATTTCTGTTTGCTTTTAACCCCTTTGCGAAATTCTTTTTTAATAGTCTTTAAGAAATCACGACCGTTAATCTTTTCTTCACGAAGAATTCTAGGAATTTAATAAGCTCAACTTCCGTGACGATGATCTAATCATGGTTTCAATAGTACCATTTTTGAGGTTTCGGGGTCAATTTTTTCTTTACGAAGATTTTTAAGAATTTAATAAGCTCAACTTTCGTACTATTGAAACTATGGTTCATCATTTTTTAGGTTTCGGGACAATCATTTTTCGGACATATCGTTTGGTAAGCTTTTTTTTATTATAAAATTTTTTTTTAGCAAACTCATGATGATCATGAAAAATATCGCCTGACTTTTATTGGTGTAATATGTAATACCAGTAACACTATTATTAATTATTCCATTCACATTGATTTTATTTTATTCGTAATTGAATTTGTTTGAGTAACTTATTTATATTAATATATATAAAATCGCTCCTCCCTCGAATTTTCTTTAAACTTTGTAAACTTTGTGTAATACAAACCAAAAAACAATAGACAATAAATAAAAAAAAAGCAAGATGGAACGAAGAAAGAAATGAAAATGAATGAAAAAAAGAAAGAGTGAATGAAAGAATGAAATGAAAATTGAAAAAAGAAAGAAATGAACAAACAAAAAAAAAAATAGTTTCAAAATACATATTATTAATTATGCAATACGTGTAGCACGATGAAACATTCGCCTTTCGAGTTTTAACACGTACAAACAACAAATATTAAACAATCCGCAAGAAAGAGTAACCAAAAACAGTATTAACAATTACGTATTTAATTTACATTATTATTATACCATCATCATTATATCACGCTTTTTTTACATCATTTATTATTGATGTCTAAATGAATAATTGTCACATGTGGTATGTACAAGTATAGGATGGTTGGTTGAATATCTTTTTTTGTGGGCAAATTTACCAAATCTAGAAATTTTCTTTTTTTAAAAAAAACGAAGAAAGTTTTTTAAAGTGCGCCATTTTTTTTTAAAAAAAAAAAATTTGTCAATATATATAACTCTAAAATAATTAACTCTTCACTTTGTTTAAAAAAAAGAACTTTATAATAATAATAATAATAATAAATTATTGTTATTATTATTAGTCAACTTTTACTTTTAGTACTTTGGTTAATTCGTTATTCAAATTTATTCAACTCTCATCACCTTTCTTTCTTTATATTATATATTATATTATATTATTTATTATACAGTGTATATACGTTATACGACTGGTAACTTTTCAACTTCGTAATCTATTAGAAGTTATTCAAGGGATTCAAACGATTCAAGTAAACGGAATTCACAAGTGATTCAAGCAAGTTTATTCACGGTCATAATTAATAGGAAATGGGAGGGGTAGTTTCACGCTTTCGAAGAAAGTCCGAAGACAATTATGAAAAAATATTATCAGAATTAGATGAAAATATCCGACAAGCGGAAATTCGATTAAGAGAAATAAGAATTAGGGAACGAAATGCCGTAATTATTTTAATAGTATATTCATTAATAGCGTATGCAACGTATGTAATTGGATATTGGTATTTCGTATATATGTCAAATGAAGAAGAAGGATGGGATTTATTAAAATTGGCACCAGTATTTACTGGTCCATTCCTTATTGTAATTGGATATAAATTTGAAACTTTATGGTATAGAAGAAAAGAGACAAATGAACAAACGCAACTTGAACAACTTAAAGCAAAACAAAAACTTAAGGTAGAAGAATTAAAAAAGAAAACGGGATATTATACAACAAAAACTTTAGTAGAACGATATGATCCTTCTAATAAAGAACAACAACAAATAGCATTTTTATCACAAGGACAAAATGGATTACGATCAGGAGGAAATATTCGACCTCATCAAATAATGTCATCACCATCATTAAAAAAGAATATGAAATCAATTGATGGAAATAATAATAATAATAATAATCATAATAATAGTAATAATAATAATAATAATGAAAATAATATTAAATCAATTGATGGAAATAATAATAATAACAATAATAATAACAATAATAACAATAATAATGAAAATAATGATAATAATATTGATAATAATAATAATTCTTCATATTATTATTATGGAAATAGTCCAAATTCGATAACACCGATTCAAAGGAAATGGTATGATAAATTGGTTGATGTATTGGTTGGAGAAGATGAACAAAAATATGCATTAATTTGTCAAAGTTGTTATACTTGGAATGGATTAGCATATCCCACAGAATTTGAAGATGTTCAATATCTTTGTAAAAATTGTAATCATTTTAATCCATCTCGAAGAAGTCAACAGAATAATAACAATAATAATAACAATAATAACAATAATAATAATAATAATAATAATAATAATAATAATAATAATAATAATAATAGTGTTACTACTTCTACTTCTATTATTTCTTCATCATCTTCAACTTCAACTTCATCCCTTATCAATAACATTCAATCACCCGAAAACGATAATATGAATAATATGAATAATGGAATGACTAATTCTACTTCTTCTATCACTTCCGCTTCTCCTTCTTCTTCCGCATCCGACCCCACATTATCATCTTCCATTGTTAATTCTGCTACAACACAAAGAAGACGAGGTCGTTCAACTACACCAAAACCAATGGTTAAAAATTCTTCATCAGAAAATGAAAATAATAATAACAATAACAATCTTTCAGTTAATAATAATAATAATAATAATAACAATAATGATATCGATTATGATGATGATGGAGTAGCGGTTAGTAAAATATTAGCATCTAGATCGAGCAGTAGAAAGAGTCGTAGTAGGAATCGTCAAAATAGGGTGGGAAATAGTGATGATGATATTAAACCGTATGAAGAAGATATTATTATTCGAGAAGAATAATAATAAAAGATCGAGCGAAAAGAATAATAAAAGGAGATTGAACGAGAAATAAATGGAGATTGAATGAGAAATAACAGGAGATTGAACGAGAAATAAAAGAAGATGAGTGATAAAAAAGATGAGTGATAAAAAAGAAGAGTGAGTAGGAAATTTATGGTTAGTAAAAGAATATTTTGAATATTCTTAATATTTTGGTATTTTTGAATATTATATTTTTTGAAATATTTTATATTCAATATTTTTGTAATATTTTCATAGGAATTATTATTTTATTATATTATTCTATTATTTTTTTTATTTTTTTTTATTTTTTTTCGCTTATTTTAACTTTTTCGAGAATTTGGTTTTTTTTTTGAATTTTATTTTTTTTTATGAATTGTCAATTTATTTAGTTAGTTTTTTTTTCATATTTTATATTTATATAAAAATATAAATAGATAACAACCTTATATATTAATCTATACACACACATTCATATATAAGAGAAATAAAAAAATATATATAAATATATATACATACACATAATTTATTTGTTATAGATTATTATTTATTATTGCTGTTTTATTTATTATTATCATTGATTAAAATTATAATAATAATGATTTCAAAATACTTTCGAGAGTAATAAATTTATATCATATTTCGGTCTATCACTTGATAATTCCGAAATCCACAGTGCATAATTACTAGCATATCGTCTTTGTGAAATTAAATTATCGTCATCATTATTATTATTATTATCACTATTATTATTGTTACTATTATTATCACTACCATTATCATTATTATTACTATTATTATTATTATTACTATTATTATTATTATTATTATTATTATTATTATTATAATGCATCATGTCAATTTGTTGTATACAAAATTTAACAAATTTTAATTCATTTTGTTCATTTGGCCAAGCTATTAAAATTTTATCATCTAATTCCTTTAATTCCTCTAACTTGGGATTATTATTATTATTATTATTAGTAGTATTAGTAATATTAGTAATATTAGCAATATTAATAATATTAATCAATCCCATCAAATCCAACCATTTCCAAATAAATGAAAGAAATCTTAAATGATACCATAATGTCTCATGTCCAGGATATCTAATTATTAAATCTTTGTTGAATTGTATTTCTCTGAACCATAATAATATTAAATTATTATTATTATTATTATCATTGTTATTATCCTTTTTATCATCCTTTTGATTATTTAAATTTAAATTCATTCTAGAAATTCCATAGAAATCAATTATATTAGAATTATACAATTGACTCTTTTTTAATAAACATCTTTGATAATAATGAAATCCGGAATAATCGGAAATATTTAATTGAATCCAAGATTTCATATTTTTTAATTCTAATTCAAGAAATGATTCGATTATTGATAATAATGATTTATCATTAATATCATCATCATCATTGTTGTTGTTGTTTTTGTTGTTGATAGGTAATAATTGATTAATTATCCAATTTCTATATGTCCAAGCATAATAATTTTTTGGATATAATTTAACAACTCGAATTATAATATTAATTTCATGTTCCAAGTAAGAATTGAAATAATAAATCTTGGGGAATTGAAATAATTGAAGTTTTTGGATTATCCATTTCCTATTATTATTATTATCATTATTATTATTATTATTATTATTATTATTTTAATATTATGTTTGAATTAAGAAATTTTAAATTTAAATATAATATAAATAAAAAATAAATAAATATAAATAAATAATGAATATAATAGAACTATAATATGCAATATAAATAAATATAAATACCTATGATGCCAAACAGTAGAAGATTTGGTGTTTTTTGGAAATGTGAGAATTAAATCCAATAATTTTAATTCTTCATTTGGATCAATTATATTATTATTTATTAGTTTTTTTCTATTCATTAGTAAATTTATGTATGTAAGAATATATATATATATATATATACATTTATATTTATATTATTAAATTTGCATCTACCAAGAAATTAAAAAAAATTTAAAAATTAAAAAATATATATATTTTTTACCTAGCATTAATAGCCGTATCAAAGTCAGGGTTCAATAAAATTAAACATCTTGTTGATTGTTGTAATAAGAAATTATTATTATTATTATTATTTTAATATTATGTTTGAATTAAGAAATTTTAAATTTAAATATAATATAAATAAAAAATAAATAAATATAAATAAATAATGAATATAATAGAACTATAATATGCAATATAAATAAATATAAATACCTATGATGCCAAACAGTAGAAGATTTGGTGTTTTTTGGAAATGTGAGAATTAAATCCAATAATTTTAATTCTTCATTTGGATCAATTATATTATTATTTATTAGTTTTTTTCTATTCATTAGTAAATTTATGTATGTAAGAATATATATATATATATATATACATTTATATTTATATTATTAAATTTGCATCTACCAAGAAATTAAAAAAAATTTAAAAATTAAAAAATATATATATTTTTTACCTAGCATTAATAGCCGTATCAAAGTCAGGGTTCAATAAAATTAAACATCTTGTTGATTGTTGTAATAAGAAATTATTATTATTACTATTATTATTATTACTATCATCATTACTTATACTATCATTATTACTATTGATGTTACTATTATTATTAATGTTGCTGTTGTCAATGTTGTTTAATTTTTGATGAATTTTCATAAATATTTGATATGCAAATTTAAATATTTCACAAACATATTCTAAAGGTATTCCAAGATTTGATCCAATTAATACAAATGGATAATATTTCTCTTGGGAATTTGTATTTGGATATGGTAATAAACTTATCTCTTCCCTGTGAAATTTTTTAAAAAATTATTATTAGGAAATTGATTTTTATTATTAAAAATTTTTATTTAGATAAATAAATAAATTTCTATATACACGTATATATATGTATACATATTAAAAACATACAATTCTCGAGTTTCTAAAATTTCGTTGAGTTTTTGATATAGAGTTTTTCCATCCATAATGATTTAAATTATCGCCGTGATACATTTTTACTACGGATTGACATTTTTTATCATTTTTCGGTGATCGAAAATCACTTATAAGAACCCCAAAAGTTTCTCGTATCCTTTTTATATGTTCGGTGCTTTTTTGTAAAAGTTTTTTTCTTTATTTCTCTCTTATCTCTTATTTTATTAAGCCCACATAAAAAAAATAAAATAATTTAGGATTGTTTCCATATAATTATTTCAATTAAATAAAATTAAACTTTAAATATATAATAATTATTATTATTTTTTCTGTTATTTCAACTCATAATATAATACAAAGCCCTATCAGATTAAAAATCTTTTGAATTGTAACAAGTCTAATTTCTTGTGAGATTTTTATTATAAACTATAAAAAACTAAATAATATTTGTAGGTTACATGAAAACTTAGGTTAGAGAGTTGAAATATTGTAAGGGCATTTTTAATTTCTGCTTCTTCCCTTTCTGTTTTACCAGAATATTTAAATTGAAGCTCAATTTTCCGTTCAAAAAATATATATTTCATATCTAATTTTTTCACGTATATATATTTGGCAAATCTCATTTCATACTGAGAGCCATTTATAAAAGTTTTTCATCACTATATAATTAATATCAATTTCATTTGAATTTAATCAAAAAGGTTCAAAAAATATATTTTTATATGTAAAATACCTGACCAAATTCCAAATTACTATATATATGTTGTCCGGTTATTTTTAGCATAGTAAAATAATTTGGGATTTGGGATTTAACTCTTTTTTCTATAGTAGTTTAATAGTAATTTGGGATTTGAAATTTTGAAAGATAATTTGAACATGTATAAATTACTATTAAACTATTATAGAAAAAGTGCCAAATCCCAAATTATTTTACTATGCCAAAAATAATTTGAACATCATATATATAAAATTTCTTTAAAACAAAAGTTTACAATTATTCAATTATTGCAAAATTACGGATTTATATTACAATTGTAAAATTAATTGCAGGCATTATCTTTATTCAAAATATTTATAATGAAAGTAAAATAAAATTTTTTACTAACCAAAAACACCTCTGGTATTTTTAATCTAAGATAATCCTGAGATGTATAACTTCTTTTGATCTAAAAAAAAAATTATAATAATAAAGTGCAAATAATAGAATAGGATACCTGATAATCATTATATAATTTTTGTAACAATGCATAATTGACAACATTATGAAAATAATAATTATTTATATCATTTAAATTCAAATAACCTTGAGAAGATAACATGGATATTACAAATAAAAACTCTCTTTATTGTTCTTTATTATTAAAAAAAAATTTTCAAATACAACTTACCAAAACTTTCAACAATACAATAAAAGATCTACACATTTTAAGCAAATTTTTTTTATATTAACTTGCAAATTCAATATTGAAACTTGTAAATTGATATAATCAATAATAACAGTGATTTTTAATATTTTTTCATATTGTATTTCTGTTAAAACAATTTCTTTATTTAATTATAAAATACAATCGGGTTTTATCTTTTTAGCTACAGAGAATTATATATATATAACATTATATACAACCTTAATAGTAAGTAAGTATAGTTATTATAATTGTTTATTTTAATATATTGTCTTTAAACATTAATAACTCAATGAATATCGATATAAAATAATTACCACTATGAAAATTGAAATGAGAGCTTTCAAATGATACCAGGAACATCTTAGTAGAAAATCGTGTAAAATCAATCTAAATATATGTCAAAGATTTTGTAATAAGCCTCAAAGGCCAAGCCTCATCTAGATCTTTTTATTAAAAAAAAAAAGGGACCATTAAATAATTGGTCACATGAATTCATGTACGATGATAAGTGATGATAAGTGATAAGTGATATAAATGATACATTTATAATCTTTTTCTTTCTTTCTGATCGTTACAAGAGAAGAAATTTGGTGTTTTTTTTTATAGGTATTTTCATACTTTTGCTACTAACAAAGAATGATAATTACGATGTATTAAGAATGTTAAAGAATGATTGTTACATATTGGCGAAGATGTTAATTAAAAAAAAAAAATTCGATTAGTCTTGAAGACTTGCTTTTATCAGTTATACATGGTTTTATTATATTATTCTGAGCCATATTTTAATAATAATGATAATAATAATAATAATAATTAACCTTTATTTGATTATATTATAATTTCCATTGAATTAATTTAATGACATTTATATTTATTTATTTTTTTTTATCTAATCAAAAATAAGTCATCAATACATTTTCCAATAATAAATCAAAAGATTTTTAATGGTAAGTTGTTATTATACGACTTTAAGGTTATTTAAGGTTTGTTCACATAATTATTATTATTATTTATTATTATTATCAATTTTAAGTATTTTTAAGTAAAATATATTCAAGAATTAATTGTTAGATTTTCTGTATTGACAAAGAATAAATAAACAATACGCGTATATATTTTAACATACTATAATATTTTATTTTATTTTATTTGATATATTTATTTGATATATTTATTTGATATATTAATTATTGAAATTATTACTTGTATATATATATTGTAATAATAATAAAATTGTCTTTTCATCAATCAGTATTATATTTTCAATATGTTTGTATATGTATTGTATATTGTATTAATTATAAAAAGAAAAAGAAAACTACAAAGGAAAAAAAAAGGAATTTTAATTAATAGTGAAAGAGTAATAGTTGTTGTAAATTAAGTGGGGAAGAGTAATAGTTGTTGTAAATTAAGTGGGGAAGAGTAATAGTTGTTGTAAATTAAGTGGGGAAGAGTAATATTAAGAACAAAAAAAATAAAACGTATAAATCAACGTATTACGAAAAAGAAAAAGAAAAATATATCTCTGCATTATTCTATAAATTTATTTATATATTTATATCTGTATTTATATATGTATGTATGTATAGAAAGAAATGTGTATAAGAAATAAAATTGTTCAATGCAAAAAAAAAAAGAATAAATGCCTACCTATTAAGATATTAAGTAAAAAAGAAGAAAAGAAAAATAGAATCGAAATACTGAAGATAAATGAATTATTAACATTAAATAATAAACAAATCTCATTACATTTTTTTTGTTTTGTTTTTTTAATAATTCATTTAACAATTTCCAATTTACCAATTATAAAAAAATCAAATATAAAAATCGATTTTACCAATTTAAAAAATCAATTATAAAAATCGATTTTACCAATTTAAAAAATCAATTATAAAATTGATTTTACCAATTTAAAAAATCAATTATAAAATTGATTTTACCAATTATAATAAAAATAAAAAATAAAAAAATAAAGTAATAAAATGATAATATAATGTCCTGTCCTTAATTATAATCCACCAACACCAACACTTAAAAAAACACAAAACACTCAAAAACAAAAAAAAACACAAAATATATAATATATAATCTCTCAACAAACGTAATCTTGTTTTTTTAGTCTTGTTTATAAAATAATAATAATAATAATAGTAGTAGAAGTAGTAGTAGAAGTAGTAGTAAATAGTAATAATAATAGTATGCTGAAAAGGATGAGAAGAAAGGAAGAAAAAAAATATAACAAAAGAATATAACAAGAAAAATATAATAAAGTAATTAAACAAGAAAAAAAAAAA
>PQFF01000306.1:101923-116777 GCA_003547095.1 Diversispora epigaea | reverse complement strand
AAAAAAAAAAAAAAAAAAGTAAAGGAAAAGCAAAAGAAAAAATTCAATTAAAATGTTCTCTAATCTAATTATATAGATATATATTATATTTATGTATATGTTATATATATATATATCTTCTTTTTTTTTTTATTACTTTTCCTTGATTTTTTTCTATGAAATAAATCAATTCATTCAATCATCACTCATTCATTACTCATGACTTGTCTATTATGATTCATCATCTATAATTCATTCACTCATTCATTCATTCATATTTCAATCGTCTATTGGTTATTATTCATCAACTTTCTTTCTTTTATTTATGTTAATCCAAAGTTGCGCGCATTTGATTTTGTGACAATGGTTTAAAATTATTATGAATATCAATTCCTCTTGAACGAAGTTCAGATTCAGCGTGTCGTGGTACGAGTTTATTAATAAGTTCATGTCGAATAGATAATTCTACAAATAACGAATAAAAATGAATTTTATTAAATTAAATAAATAAATAAAATTTATTATTAAATAAATTATATTAATATAAATAAATGATCATATTACCTTGTCGAGAAAAATCGAAAAGTTTCGGTAAATCTTTCCCTGTAGGAAGTCTTGTATCAGGATTCCTAAGTTCATCAAAGAATGGATGACACATTGCTTCAATAGCCGTTAATCGATTGGAAGGGGTATATTCTAAAAGACGTTCTATGAGATCAATTGCTTCGGGTGGTGTTCTAGCTCGAAAAACCTATTATTAAAAAAAATAAATAATTTATTAGATAAATATTGTATTGCATTCACAAAAATGAAAAAAAAATATTAAAAATATTAAAAATAAAGAATATAATTACTTTTGAAAATGGGTGAGGTTTAATTTGAGGGAATTTATGTTCCATATAATTTGGATTCATGGTTTTTATTTGTTCACGTGTAGGCGTTCCTAAAACTTTAATGATTTCTACTAATTGGTCAATTCCACTGTCTCCAGGGAATAAAGGTTGTCCAAGCATTAATTCTGCCATGACGCACCCTGTTGACCAGACATCTAATTAAATAAATAAATAAAATTATTTCTATTTTTATTAAGATAAAAATATATCATCTAAAAAATTAATATTAAAATGCATAAAAATAATTATTTACCAATATTCGTTGTATAATTCGTTGCACCAAAGATCAACTCCGGTGCTCTATAATATCTTGAACAAATATATGATACGTTCGGTTCACCGGTAACTAGGATTTTAGCACTACCAAAGTCACATAATTTTAAAACTCCTGTGGACGGATTCAATAATAAATTCTGTGGTTTAATATCACGGTGACAAATACCGAGAGAGTGGATATAGGCAAGTGACCTGAACAACTGGTACATATAAAGTTTTATAAAAAGCGCGGGCATTGTTTGTTTGCTTTTAGCGTACACTCGGGAAGCTCGATAAACTGTTTCCGGAACGAATTCTAATACAAGATTTAGATAAACTTCTTCTTTCTAAATATTATATGATATTATATGATATTATATATATAAATAAATAAATATGATATTATATATAAATATGATATTATATAATAAATATTAACATTTTAACGATTACAATTAATTATAATTACCTTCTCTCCACCAGAATAGAAAAAGGCCTTTAAATCAACTATATTAGGATGTGATACCAATCTCATTATTTGAAGTTCACGATTCTGAAGGAAATAAAATTGAGATTTTTCAATATATTATTATTATTTATTTATTTTGAACCAACTTTTTTCTTTTTCTTTTTTGTGCCTAACCTTAAAGCGTTTATCTTGAAGTACTTTTTTAATTGCGGCATCTTCACCAGTATTAGTTAACTTCGCTTGAAATACCACTCCGAAGGAACCGTTTCCAATGACTTTGGTAACAGTATAAGATAAGTCAAAATCGTCCCCTGTTTTTCCATCACTAGCGACTACTTTGATCACTTTAAGTGGATCGGCTTCGCCTTATTTTGAAATTTAAATTAAGATGTGTAAATGGAAATTTTTAATATATATTTTTTAATCTATTTAAAGTTTTTAATATATATTTTCATTAAATTTTAATATGTTTTAATCTATTTTTAATATATTTATTGTAGCAGATTAATAGTAGATTAATATCAGATTACTGGTTACTGCGCAAAGAACTTTACTCACCAGGTTTTACTCCATTGATGGGATTATGTGAAGACATATTATTATGGGTATTGTGGGATTTTGTTTCCAAGTTATTAGGTGGTCGACGTTTACTTGACATCATTGAACAAATAATAGTAACAATAATAAAGAAATAATATTGAAATAATAAAGAAAATCTTTCGAAAAAAAAAAACAAATAATTAATTGGAATTAAATAGTTAAATTTCGCATTTATTAGATCAGAAACACAATTTTTTCCATTTCAGAACGCTAAGATACTACACTACCTAACGTCTAAGCAAAACCAAGCATCTCATCCATATAAGATTTGTGTACCACTTGATTACTATTAGTGCTCATTCTAACTAGAGGCACATGATCTGTCCAGCTGAGATTAAAATATAAATAAATAATATATGTTTATTATATACAATATAAATAAAATTAAAAGATCTTGGATTTGTTGTTCCGAGTATTTAAAGTATTTAAAGTCAAAATAATCAATATAGTAAAATTATATAAAATCAAAATATAGTAAAATATAGTCAATTATACAATACATAATCAATTTAATCAAAAAATAATAATAATCGATTTTAGTGGTCATTGTAACATATATAAGTCAATAATATAGTTTTTTTATTTCTATATTTGTCGTATTCTTTATCTTTTTTAACAAAATAGAAAATTTTTTAACAGTAGAAGTTTGACAAATAAAGAAAATCGTTGTTAGTAGTAGTAACAGAATATTAATATTATAAATAAAGAGAGAACAATTAATAAAAATAGAAACCGTTAGTAGAGATAAACGTCATTAGACAAAAAAATAATAGAAACTGTTAGTATTAGGAATATACATAATATAATATCAAATAAAAAAAGTATTTAATTTACTTTAATTAATTTACTTGGTGCCAAATACGGTACTATTCCATCTTTAAAAAAAAACCCCCCTCACGTTGATAAAATGATTTAATTCTATCATTATTTATTTATTATTATGATATTATTATTTTATTAATAATGATATTATTATTTTATTATGATATTTTTATTTATTATTATTCATTATTATTTTTTAATTATAGAAATCACAAACCAAGTAAGGCAACAAAGAAAATTAAAAAAAAAAAAATTCATTCGACTAGAGAAACGTCATCCATTATTCTTGAAACAATCAATTGTTATTACTATATTTACACTGCAAAAAATAAAACAAGTTTTACATTTTGATAAATAATACACTACAAATAGATTTATTGATTTATTGATATGGATTTTGGAATTTGATTATTCTTTTTATTTATATTATAGAGATTATATTGTTCATAGAGTGGAAATAAAATAATAACATAATTATGTTATTTCCACTTAGTCTAGGTTATATCCACTCCAAAAGGACGTGTGAATCATAAATCTCAAGTCATTCGAGTGATGTATAAATCGCGAAACTCAAGTCATTCGAGTGATGGGTCGATCGCAAAACTCAAGTCACTCGAGTGATATATGGGACCGTTAAAGCCAGGTTCGATTACATGACTAGACGATCATTGCCTGCCGGAAACAAAACTATCGTATGACATTTCGGCCAATCAGATTGCGTAAAAATACTTCTCACGGAATTTATAAACCCGATTATTTGTTATTTGCTTTGTCATTAAATTTTTATTAAGTTTATTTTATTTTCGGATCAATTATTTTTTTTTAAAATCGGGTCTAAACAAGTTTTTAACCTTTCCAAAAATTTCCTTTTTTCTTTTTCATCACCATTCTCCTCATTTCGTGTTCTTTCCATTAATTCGTTTACGGTTAGTTTTCTATTTTCTGCTCTATCATTTTCATTTTTTTCAAGTATTTCGAAATTTATTAATTCACAATGTTCATAAATTTCAAATCCACTCTCATCAAACGTCTTGAAACTGTTTCCAAACATCAATTGTAAGCAATTTCCTTGGACCATGTATTTGTTCATGAAAAATATGTTTACGGGAAGCATATATTTACAGAAAAAAAGACATTGACATTCAAATGACATCAAACCAGGTAAGTCTTTACCCTTTTCTATTCTGCTTTCAACAGATAAAATTTCACTAACTATTAATTTTTTAATTGGAAAAGGAAATTTATGAATCTCCCTAAGGATATCATTGTCAATACCAGCAGCTGAAATTTTTTTAACACGAAATTCAAATGCGACATAATCTGAATCAGAACGTTTTTTTAAATCAAGTGCATTACATGCACTGATTAAACCATGTTGAGAAGAGATTGTTTTTTTTAATTCGCTGTGGTATGATTCTAAGACATTGGTTGATGTTATTTGCAAAAGTAATGGAGAATGTTAACGAGCCTATACATGTCATCAAACTATTGAATTGAGTCAGACACAATTAAAATTGAGAAAAATTGAAGTTAAATCAAGATAAATTTTGATTTTTACTAGTAACTGACACAATTAAAAATTGAAATTTTAAGAGTTGAATCAAGGTCAAATTAGTTTTGACAACATGTATAGACAAGCCCAAAGGGTTTATTGGTATGTATTTTTTAAATAATATCTTGTAATATATCGTTTAATAGGAACAAGGACACATTCATCAATTGATTGTTGTATAAGCATTTTACAACCAATTTTTGTTCATTTATGCATGATGTAAACTATTTTGTTTTGAGTTTTCAAATCATTGATTTTATTTATCCAAATTTGCATATACCTGCTGCTCAAATTCAAAATCCAAATACCGAAATCCCAAATATCGAAATTCCAAATCTCAAATTTCAAATTATAATTAGTATCTTTTGCCAAAATTCCAAATCCCAAATTCCAAATACTAGTAATTTGTGCATTTTGACATCTCAAATTCAAAATTATTTGGGATTTGATTTTGACTACATGTATATAGAACCTATTAAAGTTAGCCACTCATATTGTCGAAGTTTTTCAAGTTGTTTCGATTATACAAAAACAAAACCACATATAAATTATATTGTATATAATTTAACTTGATATCTTTCTTTTTTTAAAAAAAAAATTACATCTTGAATATTTAATGATAATTTAGAAAACCATTAAGATAAATATTTTAAGATTTTCAAATTTTATACTTTATATTAGTGACTTTCCTCCATTTTAATTCTTTTATACTCATACCAAAATCTATCTTTTCAACTGTATATTTTTTAACTACATCAACTATTACAGGTACTGGATAGTTTTTAACTGTTTTTTTTTTATTAAAACTTGAACAGCTTGGAGATATTTTAGTTTATTATTTTCTTTTATACTATATATATAGTCGGAAAAATTTTAGAATCATTCAATATGTATTTTTTGTTCAACATTAAATTTTAATATTTTTATTTTAGCAAAACATAAATTTACTATTCAAACCTTTGTTTTTCTGCATTTTGTACTTGAAATATCTTCTTTACATGTACTTAATTAAAAATATTTATTAAAGTAACATATAAAAGTTTTTTATGAATTTCCATTGATATTATCTTTATAACTAAATTTTACCCATATATTTGTAACTAAAGGTCATCATTTATCATCAAATTCTTTCATTGACATTTTAAAAGATTGTTAAATATTAAAAAGTAATGTTTGTTTTTGATTAAAAATAAGACTTGTAATTAAGTTTGTTGTTATGATATTTGTTATAATTAATTCATGAAATTGTAGAAGTTCTTAAAAAGAATTTTCTTTGTCAAAAGTGTTTATAATTTTTTTATAATCTTTAAAAAAAATATTCAGGGTCATTTTATTAAACTTGGAATTAGTTTTTATGATTTTTTTTTCTGTAAAAAGTATTTTTACACAATTGGCCAAAATTTTATATGATAATTTTACTTCTAAATAAACGATAATTATCTAATTATATGATTGAACCTGGTTTTAATTATACATGTTTTCAAAATTGATTTTGAATTTTTGAGATATTTCGTCTTTTTGAGATTTATACAGAATCTATTTTATATATGGAAATAAAAAAAATACCTAATTATATATATCTTTAATCAAAGAATTTATCTGGGTGGTCAAAAAATTTCAGGTTTTAAATAAAATAATTTCATTTTCTATGAAAAACTATTTCGACTTTTTTCCCCAAAATTACAATTTCAGAGCTCCAAAATAATTTAGCGTACAAGTATAGTTTTAACAATACTCTTTATAATATATTAAATTGATAATATGACTGATTTCCATTGTCAAGCTATATGTGATATATTGAATATTAAGTTAATAATCTTGGTTGATTTTAAATATAAAACATTTTTCAGTTTAAATTATAATTATTAATGGATAACTATTCTGTACTAACTTTAACAGTCTCCTTTATAATATATCAGGTTGATGATGTAACTATACATGTTCCCAAAATTGATTTTGGATTTTTGAGGTATTTCGACTTTTTAAGATTTATGCAAAATCTATTCTATATATGGAAGTAAAAAAAGTATCCAGTTATATGTATCTTCAATCAAAGAATAAATCTAGGTGATCAAAAAATTTCGGGTTTTAAATAAAATAATTTCGTCTTCTATGAAAAATTATTTCGACTTTTTTCCCCGAAATTGCAATTTCGGGGCCCCAAAATAATTTTGCGTGCAAGTATAGATGTAACTGATTTCTATTATCAAACTATATATAATATATTGAATATTAAATTGATAATTTTGGTTGATTTCAAATATAAGACATTTTTCAGTTTAAGTTATGGCTATTAATAAGTATCTACTTTATATGTTGTTTTTATATTTTTAAATTTTTATTTTTAATATTAAAATATCGTATACTGATTTAGAATAATGATTGATTTCCATTACATCAGGAAATTTTTCGGGACGTAAATTTACAGAAAATTTACGGAACCTATAGAAATTTACGCCTAAAAAAATCAATTTTTTTGACTTTGATCACTATTTATGAGACAGGAAGCGATTTTTTACTAAGATATTCCTATAACAGATCAAAAGATCTGGTTCTTAGCTACAAGATGATATATATTTCATTTTTGTAACATCAATATTCGTGAAGATATTCACGTTTAAAGTTTTACATCTATGAAAAAATTTCCATGTAAATTTTCTGAAAATTTTCGTAATTCTGCCGGAAATTTATGTGACGTCATAAAAATTTCCAGCAGAATTACGAAAATTTTCAAAAAATTTACACGGAAATTTTTTTATAGATATAAAACTTTAAACGTGAATATCTTCGCGAATATTAATACTACAAAAATGAAACACATATCATCTTGTAGCTAAGAACCAGATCTTTCTATCTGTCATAGGAATATCTTAGTAAAAAATCGCTTCCTGTCTCATAAGTAGTGATCAATATATATGTCGTCAAAACTAATTTGGCCTTGACTCAACTCTTAAAATTTTAATTTTTAATTGCGTCTGACTCAACTAATTGCGTCAACTACTAGTAAAAATCAAAATTTGCCTTGACTCAACTCCAATTTTTCTCAATTTTAATTGCGTCTGACTCAATTCAATAGTTTTGACGACATGTATAGTGATCAAAGTCAAAAAAATTGATTTTTTTAAGTGTAAATTTCTGTAGGTCCCGTAAATTTCTGTAAATTTACGCCCAGAAAAGTTTCCTGATGTATGAGATACTCTTTATCATATGTTATGTTATCAGATTTGCCTTATCACAAGTTTAACGGGTCGATTATGTTTTATATATTATTTATAGTAATAAATAGTGAAAATATATATTATCGATATGCTATATATATGTTATTAAAACTAATTTGGCCTTGACTTAACTTTTAAAATTTTAATTTTAAATTACATCTGACTCAGCTAATTACATTAATTACTACATCAGGAAATTTTTTATGTCGGAGGTTATTGTAATAATTTCGTTTTCAAAGGTTATTGAAGGTTATCGGACCAATAACCTTCGCAAATATTACGTTTATTATGATAAAGTGAAGGTTATTGAAGGTTATCGATATCAATAACCTCCGGAGTATTACGTTTTATTAATAAAAATGAAGGTTTTCGGTACCAATAACCTTCGTAAATATTACGTTTATATTGGAGGTATTCGAAGGTTATCAGAGTGAAGGACTTCGAAGGCTTACATTTAAAAAAATTTACTGATGTAGTAAAAATTAAAATTTACTTTGATTTAACTTCAATTTTTCTTGATTTTAATTGCGTCTANGATACTCTTTATCATATGTTATGTTATCAGATTTGCCTTATCACAAGTTTAACGGGTCGATTATGTTTTATATATTATTTATAGTAATAAATAGTGAAAATATATATTATCGATATGCTATATATATGTTATTAAAACTAATTTGGCCTTGACTTAACTTTTAAAATTTTAATTTTAAATTACATCTGACTCAGCTAATTACATTAATTACTACATCAGGAAATTTTTTATGTCGGAGGTTATTGTAATAATTTCGTTTTCAAAGGTTATTGAAGGTTATCGGACCAATAACCTTCGCAAATATTACGTTTATTATGATAAAGTGAAGGTTATTGAAGGTTATCGATATCAATAACCTCCGGAGTATTACGTTTTATTAATAAAAATGAAGGTTTTCGGTACCAATAACCTTCGTAAATATTACGTTTATATTGGAGGTATTCGAAGGTTATCAGAGTGAAGGACTTCGAAGGCTTACATTTAAAAAAATTTACTGATGTAGTAAAAATTAAAATTTACTTTGATTTAACTTCAATTTTTCTTGATTTTAATTGCGTCTAATTTAATTCAATAATTTTGACAATATGTATAGTATGCTATATACATTATACATGTCGTCAAATTAAAACCCTATAAAAACTACAATATTTAAAATATACCTAAAATATATTTAAAATATACTTCATTAAGTATTTTTTAAGTATTTTTTAAGTATATAAAAAATTACTTAAAGTATTATTATTTTATACTTAAAATATATTTAAAATATATTTAAAAAATACTTAAAAAATACTTAATTTAGGTAATGAGTAAATATATTTTAGGTATATATTTAAAATATACTTAAAATATTATTAAAACATATTTAAAATTAAGTATGTTTTAAGTATATATCTAAAATATACTTATTCATTACCTAAATTAAGTATTTTTTAAGTATATTTTAATGTATTTTAAGTACAAAATAATAATATTTTAAGTAGTTTTTTATAAATACAATTAAATATATTTTAAGTATATTTTAATTTATTTTAATAATATTTTAATAATATTTTAATAATATTTTAAGTATTTTTTAAGCATACATATTTCTTATAAGGAAATTAAGAAAAATTAGAATTGAGTCAAGGCAAATTTTGATTTTTACTAATGATTAACACATTTAATTGAGTCAGACGCAATTAAAAATTGAAATTTTAAGAGTTGAGTCAAGATCAAATTAGTTTTGACTATACATGTTCCCAAAATTGATTTTGGATTTTTGAGGTATTTCAACTTTTTGAGATTTATATAGAATCTATTCTATATATGAAAGTAAAAAAAGTACCCAGTTATGTGTATCTTTAATCAAAAAATAAATCTGGGTGGTTAAAAAATTTCGGGTTTTAAGTGAAATAATTTCGTCTTCTATAAAAAACTATTTCGACTTTTTTCTCCAAAATTACAATTTCGGGGCCCCAAAATAATTTTGCGTGCAAGTATAGTTTTGACAACATGTATAATATATATGTTATTTAGTCATATTATATGCATGTTATTAAATATATATACTATACATATCATCAAAACTAATTTGACTTTAACTCAACTTTTAAAATTTCAATTTTTAATTGCATCTGACTTAACTAATTGTGTTAATTACTAATTAAAATCAAAATTTGTTTTGATTTAACTCTAATTTTTTTCAATTTTAATTGTATCTAACTCAATTTAATAGTTTTGATGATATGTATACATTGTATATAACCTATAGGTGCAGACTTATGCTTTCTTCAAAGTTACGTCATTACGTCACGTCATATATTTTCATATGACTTAACTAGTTGCGTCATATAATTTAGGAGTTACGTTTTTTATAATTTTATATGACTTAACATAGTTACGTCAGTTAAGTCTGCACCTATAATATAACCTATGTCACGTAATTGTTATCAATTTATGCTATAAAGTATATTATTTATACATATCGTTAAAACTATTAAATTAAGTTAGACACAATTAAAATTGAAAAAAATTGGAGTTGAACCAAGGCAAATTTTGATTTTTACTAGTGATTAACACAATTAAAAATTGAAATTTTAAGAGTTAAGTCAAGATTAAATTAGTTTTAATGACATGTAAATTATTATCTGAACATACTATCAAATATGGTATCAAAATATATTGTATATTTGCTATCAATTAATGTTGCATCAGGAAATTTTTTATATCAGAGGTTATTGTAATAATTTCGTTTTCAAAGGTTATTGAAGGTTATTGGACCAATAACCTTTGCAAATATTATATTTATTATGATAAAGTGAAGGTTATTGAAGGTTATCGATATCAATAACCTCCGAAGTATTACGTTTTATTAATAAAAATGAAGGTTTTCGGTACCAATAACCTTTATAAATATTACGTTTATGTTGGAGGTATTCGAAGGTTATCGGAGTGAAGGACTTCAAAGACTTACGTTTAAAAAAATTTACTGATGTGTTATTAAAATGGATTTGCTCACATCTTAGTTACGTCTTAATTACAACTTTATCAATATATATATTATAACATCAGAAATTATATAAAAGCATTCTAATATACAATAAGTACGAAAAATATTTCATCAGGAAATTTTACGAGATAGAAATTTGCACAAATTTTCATGTATTTTTTTTCATTTTTTTAACTTCGCTCACGATTTTTGAAGCACAGAGCGATTTTATACTAAGATGTTTCTAAGATAAATAGAACAGCCTTGTTTTTGGCTACAAAATAATATAAGCCATTAAAAAATTTTAGAAAGCAAAAATTTGCAGAAATTTGCGCAATTTTTTCGAAAATTTTTAAAGTGAAAATTTCTGGAAGATTTTCGCATAAAATTTGCGAAAATTTTCACTTTGAAAAATTTTTAAAAAACTTACACAAATTTTCGCAAATTTTCACGGAAATTTTCAGTTAAATAAAATAAAAAAAATTCTTATTTTAATTTAGCCAATTAAATCATGTTACACTTAAACAAATGTGATAAAAAAAATTTATTTAACAATATTAAAATTTTAACATTCCTTCTAAAATATTTTTTTTAAAAATTTAAGAAAAATAATAATAATAAAACCGTAGAGGCAAGAATCGTGGAAGCTAAATAATAATAATAATAATAAAACTGTAAGCAAGAATCGTGGTTAAATAATAATAATAATAATAATAAAATCGTAAAGCAAAAATCATAGGAAATAAATAATAATAATAATAATAATAAAACCGTAGGGACAAAAATCGTGGGGGCTAAAAATTGTGAGAGACAAAGGAAGAAGAAAAAGAAAAATAATAATAAAACTGCGAGGCTATAATAATAATAATAATAATAATAATAATAATAATAATAATAATAAAATCATGGGGCTATAATAATAATAATAAAATCATGGGGCTATAATAATAATAATAATAATAATAAAATCGTGAAAGCTAAATAATAATAATAATAATAATAAAATCGTGGGCTATAATAATAATAATAATAAAATTGTAGGGACAAGAATCGTGAAGCTAAAAATCATGGGAAAAGAAAAAAAAAATAATAATAAAACTGCAGGGGCTGTAATAATAATAATAATAATAATAATAACAAGAATTGTAGGACTAAATAATAATAATAATAATAAAGCCATAAGAGCTAAATAATAATAAAAATAAAATTGTAGAGATAAGAATCGTAGAAGCTAAAAATTGTGGGAGACAAAACTGTGGAAGTAAGAATTGTGAGGGCTAAAAATCGTGAGAAACAAGAATAATAATAATAACAAAATCGCAAGGACTATAATAATAATAATAATAATAATAATAAAACCGTGAGGGCTATAATAATAATAATAATAATAATAATAATAATAATAAAACCGTGGGGTTATAATAATAATAATAATAATAATAAAGTCGTGGAGCTATAATAATAATAATAATAAAACCGTAGGTATACCTGCCGCCCAAATTCAAAATCCAAATGCCAAAATCCCAAATGCTGAAATCCCAAATCACAAATCCCAAATTATAATTAGTATCTTTTGCTGAAATCCCAAATCCCAAATCCCAAATACTAGTAATTTGTGCATTTTGGCGTCCCAAATCCCAAATTATTTGGGATTTGGGCAACACGTATAACCGTAGGGCTATAATAATAATTATAATAAAACTGTGGGAGCTATTCCTTAAACTGTAAACAATTCCGAGCAAATTTGCTCACAAATTTTTCCTTAAATATGTCACATATAAAAATTAATGGAAATTTCAGTTTATGTGATGAAATTTTTATCATGAATAGCTGATCATTAATAGCATGTGATCAAACTTAAAACTTTCGAATTATCATATAAAAGTCACATGATATTCGCGTTTGAAAATTGACTATTTTTTAATAAAGTACCAATTTTGCAAAAATTTACTCTTTATCTTTAAACATCTTCTTGAAAATTGATCGGAGCTGGCTGAAATAATAATAGAAAATATAGAATTAATCATGATAAAAAAAAGTTACTATTATGAGTTTTGGGATTATGAAGTAGAATTTCAACTTTAAATAAGAGCAAAATAAATAATAATTTTTTTTTAAATTTGTAAAATTTGTTTTTACTAATTTGTAATTAACATCAAAAATATTACTAAGCAACTTTAAAGTTGAGAATGAATCACATCTACCACAAAATTCTCACGCCCATTACTTTAAAATTAATCGAATAATAAATTTTTAAAATTTATACAATAATTTTTTGAAATTTTAAAATATAAACAGTTATTATTTAGTTAAATTTAAAGTAATGGGCATGAAAATTTTATGGTGGATGTGATTCATTCTATACATGTCGTCAAAACTAATTTGGCCTTGACTCANATAAAAGTCACATGATATTCGCGTTTGAAAATTGACTATTTTTTAATAAAGTACCAATTTTGCAAAAATTTACTCTTTATCTTTAAACATCTTCTTGAAAATTGATCGGAGCTGGCTGAAATAATAATAGAAAATATAGAATTAATCATGATAAAAAAAAGTTACTATTATGAGTTTTGGGATTATGAAGTAGAATTTCAACTTTAAATAAGAGCAAAATAAATAATAATTTTTTTTTAAATTTGTAAAATTTGTTTTTACTAATTTGTAATTAACATCAAAAATATTACTAAGCAACTTTAAAGTTGAGAATGAATCACATCTACCACAAAATTCTCACGCCCATTACTTTAAAATTAATCGAATAATAAATTTTTAAAATTTATACAATAATTTTTTGAAATTTTAAAATATAAACAGTTATTATTTAGTTAAATTTAAAGTAATGGGCATGAAAATTTTATGGTGGATGTGATTCATTCTATACATGTCGTCAAAACTAATTTGGCCTTGACTCAACTCTTAAAATTTCAATTTTTAATTGCGTCTGACTTAACTACATCAGGAAATTTTTTATAACGAAAACCTTCGAAGTTTAACGTTAACGTTGATTATCATTACGTTATCCTTCGGAGGTTTTCGGTAACCTTCGAAGGTTATCGATTTTGATATTTTTATATGGCGAAATCTTACGAATATTATCGTTTTTGTAGTTATCTTGTATCGGAGGTTCTTGATAACCTCCGCTTATGTTAGATATTCATAATATATCGTTTCGTTAAACTTCGATGGTCATCACCTATATTTAATTTTTGTAAATCTCGGCACATTTATTTTTGTTGTATTCCGCATACGTTTATAATGCAGCAATTTTAATCGACATTGTATTGTTAACAATATCCTTCGAAGTTTATCGCAGCAATTTTAATCGACATTGCACCGTTAGCAATATCCTTCGAAGTTTATCGCATCAATTTTAATTGGCATTGCACTGTTGATAATATCCTTCGAAGTTTATCACAGCAATCGACNACCTTTCATATTATCATTAGTGATACCTGTCGTAATTCAAAAAAAGTGTCGCAATTATATGGCGCAATTCATTTTTCCTTATGGCGTAATTAGTTGCAACTGGTTACAACTCTTGCAAATAATTACGACAGGTATCACTAATTATCATTATGATTTTATGAAATTTTCAATCTCATATGAATGTTATAAATATACCGTAAATATTCGCGACCACATTCGCAATGAAATTTCCAAATAAGTATTATCGTATAATTTTCTGGTTCTAATATTTTTAACGTTTTTGAAAGATCGTGTAAGTTAGCAATATCCTTCGAAGTTTATCGCATCAATTTTAATTGGCATTGCACTGTTGATAATATCCTTCGAAGTTTATCACAGCAATCGACATTTCATATTATCATTAGTGATACCTGTCGTAATTCAAAAAAAGTGTCACAATTATATGGCGCAATTCATTTTTCCTTATGGCGTAATTAGTTGCAACTGGTTGCAACTCTTGCAAATAATTACGACAGGTATCACTAATTATCATTATGATTTTATAAAATTTTCAATCTCATATGAATATTATAAATATACCGTAAATATTCGCGACCACATTCGCAATGAAATTTCCAAATAAGTATTATCGT
>PQFF01000306.1:74087-98337 GCA_003547095.1 Diversispora epigaea | reverse complement strand
TTATAATAAAAAAAATAAAAAAAATAAAAAAAAATTTCGTAATATTTTTGAAATTAATTTAAGTTCTCGAAATAATTGCTCCTTCATATAAAACTTCATCTTCTTCTTCCTCTCCTCTTTCCTCTCTTCTTTCCTCGCCTCTTTCCTCCCTTCTTTCCTCCCTTCTTTCCTCCTCTCTTTCCTCCTCTCTTTCCTCTTCTTGATCCTCATCTAAATCTTCGACCTCATCTGAATCTGAGCTAGACGTTAAATCGAAACTTATACCTTTTTCCTTTTTTTTCTATTAATACAAATTATATATATTATTAGTATATTAGAAATAACAAATTTCTGGATATTTTTGATACTTACTCTATTTTTTTGTATCCTTTTACTTAAAAATTTACTGTCATTTTTTAGTATTTCATTGTTTGGATCTGAAAAACTTTCGCACACTGCTACAGTAAATGCTATTTGTTCATCGGAAATTTTTCCCACGTCTGGCCAAGTTTCGCGGATGATCTTTCCGCACCAGGTCCTGGTTTCATCCAGTATAGTTTTATGAAGTTTTTCAAAACATTCTCTTACTACAGGTAATTCTTTCCAAGTTTTGATTTCACTTGGTGATGCTTTCATATTTATTCGCGGAAGATTTCTGAATACCGCAAATAGTGATTTTTTAATTTGGGTTGATATAGTCCCCCTTCTTGACCGATGTCTTTCCAATAACTATGAATAATACAAAATCTTTTATTAATTATTGAGATATTTAAAATTATAATGTAATTCAGTAAAACTTACTTTTTTTATGGATAGTTAAATCATAATAAAACGTCCAGTGTTTGTTAGTCCAATCAAAGAAAAGTTCTGGGTATTTTTTTCCTAAGTATTTCGCAGTAACTTGTTTAAATTTGATGTCACTCGGATAAATTGCTTCCTGTTTGCAATTTCATTAACAAGTTTCTTTTTTTTTTAAAATATTAAGATATTATAAGTAAAATAGTTTTTTGTTTGTAAAGAAAATAAATAAATCACTTACATTAACAAATATTGGATCATACATCTCGTCCCATAATTTGTTGTTTTCCATTTTTTTTCGGATGTCAGACATTTCCTTTCGAAGGTCTCCGACTTCCTTATCAATTTTTTTTAAATAGTCTAGCATTTGATCTTGTTTTCCTTTTCTTTTTAATAGAGGTTCTTCTTCTTCTAATAAAATAAATTATACATTAGAAAATATTTTTATTAAATGTTTTGCAAAATTTTGAAAAATTACCATCAGAATGTTGTTCTCTTCCTTTTTCAGTTCTTCTTCGTTTTCTTGCTTGAGCTGATGGAGAAGTTTGTCGTTTATTATCACTTCCCGTTGGTCCTATTAATACAGCTTCCATTTCAGTTTTTCCACTTCCTCTTTCAAATAATGATCTTGACATTGATGCTTCTGCTGTTGCCGGAGTAGATACTCTTGACGTTGATGCTTCTGCTGTTGCCGAAATAGATACTGACGTTCTTTTTTTTGCTTTAGTGGAACTTGATCCAGATAAAAAACTAGAAATTCTATCATCATCTCTTTGATTTTTTTTTATATAAAAACTAACGAAAGTTCTTCGAGACATTTTGAAAATTTTTAAAAAATGGTTATATTTATTTGCAAATATATTTTATGATAAAGATAGAAGAATTTCGATTCTTTATATACATTTTTTTCTATCTCATTTTCTCAGAATTTAATAATAACTTCGAATACTTCCTAAATGTATCATCATATTTCTTTTATTAATACAATAAAATATAAATTACAACCCTTCTCTCCTTCTTTTTGATACATCATGATATTATACCCTGATTAATTACATAAATATTAAATTTATGTCGCGAAATATCTTAAGATATGTAATTATAAATAAACTTTACCTTTGATATAACGAGAAAGGTGGTATTATTGTATGCATATATGCATATCACTTAATTTTAAGGATAATTCATTAATTAAATAAATTATTATTAGTATATCTTTCATTTTTCGAAGTATTGTCTATAGATATGTATTATTTTATTAAAAATTTATTTAATTGATTAAATTTCTACATATTGAAAAGGTATTATCTACAAAGAAAATATGAATACTTTCTGAAACAAATTAAAATAATAAAAAAAGAAATGATAAATTTATAAAAGTATGTTGCATTCTATATTAATATTAATACAATACGAAATTTATTGATATAATTATAATACTAATATTTATTTATAAAATATTTATTAGTATCAAAGCGTGAATTATATCTTCGATTGCATCTATTTCTATAAAATTGTACACTTTTGAGAACTTAATCATACTATTGTACGAGTGCAAGATGCAATAGTGATTTATTTGGTATTATTAATTCTATTATTAATAGTGTCTGAAGTTTATCGAATTTCTACATTTATAAAGGCAATCATAAACATAAACCTGTGCATAACAAGTTATAAACCAATGTTTTTGCAACAATTTTGCACTGTTCTTCGCAGCAATTTTAATTGGCATTGCACTGTTAACAAATATTCTTCGAAGTTTATCGCAGCGATTTTAATTGGAATTGCACTGCTAACAATATCCTTCGAAGTTTATCTTTAGGTTATGCTCTGTTTTCAAATTTTCTTCGAAAGTTAACGTTTTTTATTTGTTTATTTGTACAAAAAGATCAGTTATCTGATCATATGACTTCTTATTTAACACAATATTCTCTGTTTATTTTCAGAAATAACTACTTTACTCTCTTAACAATCCTTATGAAGCTCGTCGAAAAGAAATACATTTATCTTCTTATATTGAATTGAATTTTGTTATTATTATATCAAATACCCCATAATTCAAAATGTATTTAATAATATTTATTGACTTTATTTATAATTTCAACAAGTAAATAAATATATTTCATACTTTGTTTACTTTAGGAATACTTCAATAACTTTAGCATACACTTACGAAACACTTCGAAATGGTATATTTTGTATATTTCTATAATTTATTGTTATATCAAATACACTAATTTTATTGTAATGCTATTGACTTATGTGATTTTAATTTTATATAAGAATATTAATAATATATATGTATCTAATAGAATATCTTCGAAGAAACAAGAAATAATAATTTGTTTATTAAATAATTGCGTTAGGGTTTTATGTAGTAATATTTAAAATCATAAGTTCTACTTTGTTAAAATATTTATGACAACAATGTAAGTATTCGAACTATTTATTTGAAAAATTAATTTGCTTCAAATCGCAAAACGTTACAATATTTAATAATTATATATGAAATATACGACGTAATACACCCTTTAATAGTTTGATATAAGAGAAGATTCAAAGCAAATAATAATATTAACTTTAGTTACTATAATAGAAAAATTTTGTAAAAGAAATTTGAAAAAATCTCAAAAGGTAATTAAATATCTTTCGTAAGATTACGAAAAACAAAAACGAAGCTAAAATATTATTATCTTTTAAAAAAGAACAAGATGAAAAGAAATATCAAGAAAATATAATATTACAGAAAATAGGAACCTGCATCATATTGAGGAATTGTTGTAGACGTATTAGATATATAGAAAATGATTACCTCGCGTCATTGTACGAAAACGTTGTGGAATTTTATAGGAAAATAGAAAAAAAAAGAAAAATTTTAAGAACGTTATAAAATGTTTATTATCATCTTTTAATAATAAAATCAATAATAAATTATATAAAAATTCAGAAAGTAATAAAATATTACAAAATAAAATTTCTACAATTATATCGAAGTATAATGAACACGATTAAATGCGAAGTAATCCGAAAGCAATAAACTTAAAACAAAATATGTCAAAATACTAATCGTTGAGTTTCGAAAGCTTACACAAATATCAAAAAACGTAACATTAAACTTCGAAGATTTTCGATTTCGCAATATACGTATCGAAATTTAATTGTAAATTTCGATTTCGGAGGTTTGCGACACAATCGAAGATCTTCGAAATCTAACGTTAACGATATAACTTCGAAAACCTTCGAATTAATATAATTACTGATGTAGTTTTTTATGAATACAATTAAGTATATTTTAAGTATATTTTAATTTATTTTAATAATATTTTAATAATATTTTAATTATATTTTAAGTATTTTTTAAGCATACGTATTTCTTATAGGGCTGATAATTTCTTGCAGCAAGATTCCCCAAATATTCAAAGAGAAGATGAGGATTCAGTTACCATGGATCAACGAAACTTGAATGAAAAGCAAATGGCTGTTTTTAAACGGATAGAGACACATTATAATGGCATTCTCGCTGGCTGTCAGAATGAAGCACTAAGAATAATCATATTAGGAACAGCCGGAACGGGTAAATCGTACCTCATCAAAGCAATTCGGGACCTACTTCATCCGGAATTATATAGAGGCGTTCTAGGACGCTATATATACGAAACATCCGGAAAACGCACTAGAACGGTGCGTTCTAGTACGTTATATATACGAAACGTTCGGAGAACACACTAGAACGGTACATTCTAGTACGCTATATATACGAAACGTTCGGAGAACGCACTAGAACGGTGCGTTCTAGTACGCTATATATACGAAGCGTTTGGAGAACACACTAGAACGACATATTTAATACGCTATATGAACGTAGGTGGTGTTCGTAGGACGCTATAGATCGATGTATTTTGGATGCACTAGAACGTTTATATTTAATTTCTGATGTTAATCAGATGAAGGGACCTGAGTCTAAGTCACCAGTGATAGTACTCGCTCCAACAGGTGTTGCGGCGTTTAATATTGGCGGAAAGACAATCCACTCGGCCCTCTCTATTGCGGTAAATAAGAATAACAATATAGATACAAAGGGTGAACGATTAAAACAATTACAAGAGAGGTTAGAAGGTGTAGTATATGTCATAATAGATGAGAAAAGTATGGTTGGGCGTCAGATGTTTGCTTTAGTTGACGTTCGGCTATGTCAAGCTTTTCCCGAACAAAGAGACGAACTTTTTGGCGGCAGGTCAATAATTATATTCGGCGATTTTGGTCAGCTTCCCCTGTGCTCGATCTTCCGATGTTCACCAAAGTTACATGAGATCCTTTATCAGATAATGGGCATGCAGCATACAAACAATTTCGGGAGGCATACCAACTTGAAATAATTCAAAGACAATCTGGAAATTCAGAAGAACAGCAAAAATTTAGAGATATTCTTCTACGACTACGTAACGGAGAGTCTACAATAGATGATTGGAAGATACTTACCACTCGATTTGAGAATAAGTTAAGCAAGGCTGAGCGAGACCTTTTTTCCGATGCTATTTTTATCATCCCAACATGGTCAGACGTAAACAAAGTAAATTTAGATAGGCTCAGATCTTTAAACGTCCCTGTTGCAAAAATTCACACTATACATACCGGCGGTTCAGAAGCCAAAAAAGCCGACTTCGATACAGCACATGGTCTTGAGGCGGTGCTGCTACTGGCAAGAGGCGCGCGAGTTATGTTGACAGCAAATATATGGACGGAAGTAGGTTTAGTTAATGGCTCATTAGGAATCGTTCAAGACATTTTGTTTGAAGAACACAGACCACCTTCCCTCCCTATAGCGGTTTTTATTCACTTTGATGATTATAAAGGACCTACAATTACCAATATAGAAGGTATTTTAGTTGTGCCAATTACTCCAATTAGACGCTCCTGGGAAGGCAAATCTGGAACTTCCTGTTCACGTCTCCAGATTCCTCTACATTTCGCGTGGGCTATTACAGTCCACAAGAGCCAAGGACTCACGTTGCCGAAAGCTTTTATCAATCTTGGTGCCAAAGAATTTACAGCTGGTCTTTCATTCGTAACAATATCCCGAGTCCGTGCTCTTAAAGATCTTCTTTTGAAGCCGTTTAATTTTGAAAGATTACAACATATTAAAGAATGTAAAAGGATGAAAGAAAGGATAGAGGAGGAGGAACGACTACTTTCTATTAATAATAATAATAATAATAATTAAAAATGTGTTAGCTGATCGTAATAACGAAATAACAGGAATCAACATAATTAAGCTACTTATAATAATGAAGTTTTCTCCTTTTTCTTTTTGTCATTTCGGGCTTGGAGATCCGGTTTTGTTAGATCAGAAATAAAGAAATAAAAAAAGAACGTTTTTGCAAAATAAAAATAAAAAAATGAAAAAAAGATTATTGTTGTGTAATTATTTTATTTATTCTTATTTTTTATTTTTTTTTTATCTAATCGTCATGTGTTCTTTATCTACAATATCTTATTTAAAATCGGACAGACATTTTTGATATTTTTCTTATTTTTTTTTTTAATTACATTAATAACGGAACTTATGATGCATCAAAAACGTAACTTTGGTATCACTTTGCTCGTCCATTAAGTGTCCTCCGCTATGCTCCGAACAATTATTATAAAAGATAAATGATCTTAATTAATTGTTTAAAAAAAAAATCAACCTTTTTTGCGTCCTAACTATACATGTTTCCAAAATTGATTTTGGATTTTTGAGGTATTTCGACTTTTTGAGATTTATACAGAATCTATTCTAAATATGGAAATAAAAAAAGTATACAGTTATATGTATCTTTAATTAAAGAATAAATCTGGGTGGTCAAAAAATTTCGAGTTTTAAGTAAAATAATTTCGTTTTTATGAAAAACTATTTCAACTTTTTTTTCCAAAATTGCAATTTCAGGGTCCCAAAATAATTTTGTGTGCAAGTATAGTCCTAACTCATGTTCTTCTTCATCTTTTTCTTCTTCATCTTCATTTTCACGTCCCACATTGGAATCGGGGAATTCTGGTTTAACTGGTTTAACTAGTTTAACTTTAAGAAATAATGATGATAAAATAATATTAATGTTTAACTATTTTAAAAAATCTAAAATGATTAAAATTTTTTTATGTTTCAAGCCATGACGAAAAAAATTTTTAATAAATTAGACAATCTACAAAAAATGTTAGAAAAAATCATGAAAAAATACAGGATAATATAAAGTCAGTCAAAGAAGAAGTAACAATACTCTCATATAACCAGGATTGTGTTTATGTTAGTAAGGATATTAAATCGTAAATACTTGTAATATTAATAATATTTTATAAATAGTCTGTAATATTGAAATCGGTCCAAGATCTTTTGGAAAAGATAATATATTCAACTTTTGATCAATTCAAAGAAACAGTAAAATCTTTTATGAAAAAATCTGACATTAATTTTTTTTCTTCCCTAGGTCATAAATAGGAGCCGTTTTACCATAAAAAATACAAGTTGATGTAAGTAAAATTTATAAATTAGCATTTTAAGAGTTTTGTAATTAATTTTTTAAAAAATTTGTAGTTAACAAAAAAGCTCTGAACCTTGCGAAGTACTTTATGTACACGAGTGAAAATGTCAATTTTTGAAGTTTGTAAGGTACCCCCATAAACATCATAGTAGAAGTCTCAAAAATTAGTGTGTGGAAAAAAAACTCTGCCATCTCAAACAGTTTTCGAAAATTATTTGATAAAGTTGAAGAAAATGAGGAGAATATTTATATGACTCAAATAATTAAAAACGTCTGGTCCAAAAAAAAAAATATTTCAAATTTACAAATCACCTGGGTGATTTTTATTGCAGAAATTATTTTTAACCCAAATAATGAAAACATCAAAATATTCGAGAAAATAATAAAACAGTTCTTTTAAAAAATTTAGTAAGTAAATTCTATATTATGCCAGATATACCTGCCGCCCAAATTCGAAATCCAAATGCCGAAATCCCAAATGCCGAAATCCCAAATCCCAAATTCCAAATCCCAAATTATAATTAGTATTTTTTGCCGAAATCCCAAATCCCAAATCCCAAATCCCAAATACTAGTAATTTGTGCATTTTGGCATCCCAAATCCCAAATTATTTGGGATTTGGGCAACACGTATAATGCCAGATTTTTAAAATTTTCGAAAATTAACAAAACTTTAAAAAAATAAAATAAAATTGAAAATAATAAAAGTTTTGAATACGAATCTAACTCTTCCGAAAGATTAAAAGTAGCTTCTAAAAAGCTAGCAGTTCCCAAAAAATCAGCNAGAATATTTATATGACTCAAATAATTAAAAACGTCTGGTCCAAAAAAAAAAATATTTCAAATTTACAAATCACCTGGGTGATTTTTATTGCAGAAATTATTTTTAACCCAAATAATGAAAACATCAAAATATTCGAGAAAATAATAAAACAGTTCTTTTAAAAAATTTAGTAAGTAAATTCTATATTATGCCAGATATACCTGCCGCCCAAATTCGAAATCCAAATGCCGAAATCCCAAATGCCGAAATCCCAAATCCCAAATTCCAAATCCCAAATTATAATTAGTATTTTTTGCCGAAATCCCAAATCCCAAATCCCAAATCCCAAATACTAGTAATTTGTGCATTTTGGCATCCCAAATCCCAAATTATTTGGGATTTGGGCAACACGTATAATGCCAGATTTTTAAAATTTTCGAAAATTAACAAAACTTTAAAAAAATAAAATAAAATTGAAAATAATAAAAGTTTTGAATACGAATCTAACTCTTCCGAAAGATTAAAAGTAGCTTCTAAAAAGCTAGCAGTTCCCAAAAAATCAGCAGTTCCCAAAAGACCAGCAGCTTCCAGAAGTAATAAAAAAATTACTGAAATCAAAACTTCATAAAAAATAAGATCTATAAGAAAAGATGAAGAAAATGATGATAATAACGATGAAGTTGATGAAGGCGACAAAGCTTACAAAGTTAACAAAGCTTATGAAACTAACAAAGGTGATAAATATTATAATGAAATAATAAATATTGATAAAAGTGAAGAGGAATAATAAAAAATTAAATTTTAAATATTTATATATTTCGAAAATTTTTGTAAATATTAAAATTAATATAAATAAAATAATAGTAATATTTGAAATACCACAATAAAATAATAATTATTAATAAATTATAAAATGTAAAAAATTTGCCTATATATAAATATAAATTTTATAAATTTAGTGAAACATTACGAAAATTTTTGCGAAAACGTTACAGAAATTTTGCGAAATATTACAAAATATTGTGAAAATTTTTGTAAAATATTATGAAAATATTATAAAATATTGTGAAAATTTTTGCAAATATTGCAAAAATATTACGAAATATTATGAAATATTGCGAAATTTTTTTGTGTAAACTTCCAAAGGTATTGAAAATTTGTGAAAATTTTGAAGTGAAAATTTGCGCAAATTTTCACCTATTAAAATTTCTTGATGTTTTTGATAGGATTATGGCAGAAAATAATTATTCTTTAAATGATATATGTGTAATATAATATCTGTTGAAATTCATGGTCTTGAGGTGGAAAAGATTAGTAAGAAAATAGTAAAAAAATTTTATTACAGTGATAGTGATTTGAGAGGTGGAATATTAAAAAAAATAGGTTCTTAGATAAATAGTAAAAATAACTTAGCTAGTAATACAGAATAGGAAAAGGAACAACTATTTTTACATTGTAAAGGGCTTAGGATCCTAACTTATTCCTCCCTCTTTGTCCTCTACTCCACGAATAATTTTACAAAAGACCAGCTTTTTATATTGTAATGTAGTATAAAAAATAACATTGAAATATACAATTATTATCAATAAAGTTATATTTGTCTCATATTCTGTAAGTAGCACACAGTGTTTATATATGTAATGTGAAGCCAAATATGTGACTATTGTTAGACTGTTTAATTTTAATTTTATTTTTATTTTTTATCTTTATTATTTTATTATATTCTTTTATTACATATTATTATTATTAATTAGTATTTTTCTTTATTATTTACATGGTTTTTATTATTATAACATTATCTATTATTAGTAACAATTATTTATAGTCATGTATTACAAATTACAGTTTATTATTAAATTAGTTCTTAGATAAATTTGTAAGTAGATCTGGAGTACAGATCATAATCTAGAACATAGTACAGATCATAATCTAGAACATAGTACAGATCATAATCTAGAACATAATTAGGATCATTAGATAGAACATACATTTGACATAGATGGGAACATAAATTAGAAC
Organism: Diversispora epigaea; assembly: GCA_003547095.1. Taxonomy (NCBI): domain Eukaryota; kingdom Fungi; phylum Glomeromycota; class Glomeromycetes; order Diversisporales; family Diversisporaceae; genus Diversispora; species Diversispora epigaea. Next base: position 88,264 of record PQFF01000306.1, on the reverse strand, counting down.
ATAAATTAACATGTATTTAAAGGATGAGTTTTCCTTTTAGTTGAACTCAGTTGAACTTGTAAGTTAACTCCTGAGTTGAGAAATAACTCAGTAAATTGATGTTGTTTAGGATAGGATTCCTATGTTATTAATAAATGATTGTGTAATTTGAATTCTTAGTGAATGATTGTTAAGTTTGTTAGTATTCTTGGTGAATACATTTATAAAATCTCACCCTAAAGCCTCTTTCGAATAAATCCCCAATTATAAAACCTTCATTCTTTATATTTCTTTTAATATAAAACCCTTGCAACTTTAGCATATCACGTATAATTGCTGTGTGATCTTTATACTTTGTTTTCCCTGCTATTAGTTGTCTGTTACCCTGATTCCTTTGAAGGTGAATCCCGGTCAACACTATGGGATATAGATTATTATTCAGATTTAGTAATCAATGTGACCAATGACTAATTGACATACAATAAAATTTTTAGCCTTCAAAAAAAATAGACTCGTTTTAGATTTAAATTTACGAACATGTCTTCAACTGAACATTACTCCAGCTATCTTGATAAGCTTATACGACTTTGACTCAGGATCTGAATATTTTTCACTGACCTTTTAGTTTTCTCTTAATCTATAGCTCTTCTTTCTTATCTTAATGAACGCGAACACGTAAANAGTACAGATCATAATCTAGAACATAGTACAGATCATAATCTAGAACATAATTAGGATCATTAGATAGAACATACATTTGACATAGATGGGAACATAAATTAGAACATAAATTAACATGTATTTAAAGGATGAGTTTTCCTTTTAGTTGAACTCAGTTGAACTTGTAAGTTAACTCCTGAGTTGAGAAATAACTCAGTAAATTGATGTTGTTTAGGATAGGATTCCTATGTTATTAATAAATGATTGTGTAATTTGAATTCTTAGTGAATGATTGTTAAGTTTGTTAGTATTCTTGGTGAATACATTTATAAAATCTCACCCTAAAGCCTCTTTCGAATAAATCCCCAATTATAAAACCTTCATTCTTTATATTTCTTTTAATATAAAACCCTTGCAACTTTAGCATATCACGTATAATTGCTGTGTGATCTTTATACTTTGTTTTCCCTGCTATTAGTTGTCTGTTACCCTGATTCCTTTGAAGGTGAATCCCGGTCAACACTATGGGATATAGATTATTATTCAGATTTAGTAATCAATGTGACCAATGACTAATTGACATACAATAAAATTTTTAGCCTTCAAAAAAAATAGACTCGTTTTAGATTTAAATTTACGAACATGTCTTCAACTGAACATTACTCCAGCTATCTTGATAAGCTTATACGACTTTGACTCAGGATCTGAATATTTTTCACTGACCTTTTAGTTTTCTCTTAATCTATAGCTCTTCTTTCTTATCTTAATGAACGCGAACACGTAAACTGGTCATACTATGAGTTTTTGACACTTAACTATGATGCCATTATATCTTTATCATTAAATACAGAAGATTAGAAAGGTCTAGATGGTGCATGGACTTATAGATTTCTAAGAAGAACAGAAGTGATGCTTGAATCAAAAGACTTTGAAACTTTAAAGGTCAAGGTATTGTTTTTTATTTAATCAAGGGAACTCCTGTCAGTCTATGCTCTGTCTCAGGAGTATCAATTTACGTTCTGGCCCAAGTGATAATAGAAGCACCTCTTGTCAGTCTACGTTCTGCTTTAAGAGTATCAGTCTACATTCTAAGTCCTATTATTGCGAGATGGAATCAGTTTTATAATTAACTTTTATTATTATCAAATTCGACATTTTATTATATAATAGATAGATTCTGAACATTCAAAATATGGATTGAAGACCTATTGGAAAAATGTTATCTATGAACAGAAAAAAGTATGTCAGGTTTTATGTATCATTGTTTTTACCTTATTAATCCTACTAAGATATTACGAACCTTGACTATACTTACATACAAAATCATTTTGAGGTTCCGAAATTACAATTTCAGAAAAAAAAGTCAAAATAGTTTTTTATAGAAAATGAAATTATTTTACTTGAAACCTGAAATTTTTTGACCACCCAAATTTATTCTTTAATTGAAGATACACATAACTGGGTACTTTTTTTATTTCTATATATAGAATAGATTCTGCATAAATCTCAAAAATTCAAAATTAATTTTGGGAACATATATAATCTTGACCAATATGTGATTAGTTAAACGTGAAATGTACCCATATTCTTGGAAGTCTCAACCTACTAGATAAAGCTGGGAGATATAATATTGAAGATTTATCCTCAAAAGGATTTTCAAATTCTTTTTTTACGATACTTGCATCCAAACATGCTATTGATAGTTCTAACTCAACTTCTTCTCAGAGAAACAAGAAGGTTGATACAAATTGTAACTTATATATAATACAAAATATTATTTTGATTTTTTGCTTAAATATTTGTATATACAAATCAAAATTGATGAAAACAAAGAAGAATTGGTTGAAGAAACTATTGTTTAAGAAGACATTCTGCAATTAATTGCTGAAACTACTAATACATTTGGAAACGTTGAATTTCCTGAATATTATAATAAGCTCAAGAAAATATGGAGAACTCGTGAAAAAGATTCAGATTACTATGTAATCGATATAAAAAATCAAGAAATATTAAATGAAATACATAATATATTAGATGAAGAAGAATTGAAATTACTATATGATAGACTTTCTTCAGAAAATGAAGACAAATATTTAAGCAAAAAGACGATTCAATATTTATTATTATTTGATCAAGATAGTGAAGATTATTCAAATGGTGAAGAGGTCGAAGATGAAATTATTTTGGAGATGAAAAAAGAAGTTGGTAATTTGAACAGGCTAATAGCAAAATTTTAATATTTGTCCCATGCTTTTCCGATCTCACTAAAACAATATAATGAATTATTATATCTGGAAATTTATATCATTAAAAATATAGCAAGTTATCTAAGCATAATCATAAAGATGAAAAGAATTACTGATAACATCACGAAACGATCATGAACATATTGTTATACATGTTTTTTATAGCTTTTAGTTATATTTCTTCAATAAAATTTTTTTCCTGTGAGTGTACAATTTTGACAAAAAATAATTCACGAAATATTGACTATAAAGCTGATGGAATTGCTGAACTCTTCAAAAGATCAAACCAGATTCTTGTGTTCACACTAGAAGTATCAGGTGACCTAGGTAACTTAGACTCGGATAAGTATAGTGATAATCGGAAAAAATTATTTAGAGAAGGAATCTTCGCCCTTAACAACATCAGGAAATTTTTTATATCTGAGGTATACCTGCCGCCCAAATTCAAAATCCAAATGCCGAAATCCCAAATGCTGAAATCCCAAATCCCAAATCCCAAATTATAATTAGTATTTTTTGCCGAAATCCCAAATCCCAAATCCCAAATACTAGTAATTTGTGCATTTTGACATCCCAAATCCCAAATTATTTGGGATTTGGGCAACACGTATANTTTTCCGATCTCACTAAAACAATATAATGAATTATTATATCTGGAAATTTATATCATTAAAAATATAGCAAGTTATCTAAGCATAATCATAAAGATGAAAAGAATTACTGATAACATCACGAAACGATCATGAACATATTGTTATACATGTTTTTTATAGCTTTTAGTTATATTTCTTCAATAAAATTTTTTTCCTGTGAGTGTACAATTTTGACAAAAAATAATTCACGAAATATTGACTATAAAGCTGATGGAATTGCTGAACTCTTCAAAAGATCAAACCAGATTCTTGTGTTCACACTAGAAGTATCAGGTGACCTAGGTAACTTAGACTCGGATAAGTATAGTGATAATCGGAAAAAATTATTTAGAGAAGGAATCTTCGCCCTTAACAACATCAGGAAATTTTTTATATCTGAGGTATACCTGCCGCCCAAATTCAAAATCCAAATGCCGAAATCCCAAATGCTGAAATCCCAAATCCCAAATCCCAAATTATAATTAGTATTTTTTGCCGAAATCCCAAATCCCAAATCCCAAATACTAGTAATTTGTGCATTTTGACATCCCAAATCCCAAATTATTTGGGATTTGGGCAACATGTATAATCTGAGGTTATTGTAATAATTTCGTTTTCAAAGGTTATTGAAGGTTATCAGACTAATAACTTTCGTAAATATTATGTTTATTATGATAAAGTGAAGATTATTGAAGGTTATCGATATTAATAACCTCCACAGTATTACGTTTTATTAATAAAAATGAAGGTTTTCGATACCAATAACCTTCGTAAATATTACATTTATGTTGGAGGTATTTGAAGGTTATTGGAGTGAAGGACTTCGAAGGCTTATGTTTAAAAAAATTTACTGATGAAGTTCATAATCTAGACAGATCTTCCGAGTTGGGAGGTTTGTACCTCTTTGTGTATGTTTTTGTCTCAAGATTATGGTAAGTTATTTAAAATGTTTTAAAATATATTCTTTATTTTTTTTTTAATTTTCCATTATTTATTACAGAAGATAAACTTGAAATAAGACAGCTCATTTATATTAGTCCTGGACTCTATTTATATTTGCCTTTTACGATCCCTAACCTTATCGTCTCAACGACACCTTTTAACTTGCAACATGCCCTGAGACTTATTCACACTCTTCTATATTTACAGTACAAAATAATTAAAAAAATTCGAAGTTTCCAAAAGTTTGAAGAAATAAAATAACGAAGTATTACAAACCCAACATATAAATTCCCTATTGGTTTTACACCAGATCGATCCTGAACTGTAACATTTACAGATTTTTTATCAAAAAAATCAAGAAAAGAGATATCTAATAAGGTAGATGAACAAGTGAATAGAGGAAGGGGGGTTAATAATATCAAATTCTCCAAATGAATTTTATTTTATAAATTAATAAATTAGTTTAATCACAAACAAAAAATAATAAATATAATTTATAAATATAGTACCTCCTTCATATTCACTTTCAACATCAGTTTCTACTTATTCTTCCGAGTGATAACCAGTTCTATTTAATATTTTTTTTATATCTTTTTTAAAATACAATTCTAATTTTTCGTCACCTCCTTGAAACAGATATGCTGCCACCTTTTTTCTCTTTTTCTTTTTCTATTTAAAATAAAATTGTATCAATAATATGTCCGATAGCTGGATTATTATATTTATATAAAAATTTTACATTTGCCATTTTAATATTCTTCTTCTTTCTTCTTTTATCCTCTTTTTCTTTTCTATTTATTCTTATTCTCCACTGTCGATATATAGAGTGATGTCTAGTATACAGCATCTTTTTAATTTCAGTGTTTGCCACCATATATTTTTTATTTAAAGTTTTGCTCAACTTCGACAAAAGGTCTTCTGTCAAATAAGTTTGTTCTTCCCATGTACATTTTAATTATACCTGCCACCCAAATTCAAAATCCAAATGCCGAAATCCCAAATGCCGAAATCCCAAATCCCAAATCCCAAATCCCAAATCCCAAATCCCAAATTATAATTAGTATTTTTTGCCGAAATCCCAAATCCCAAATCCCAAATCCCAAATACTAGTAATTTGTGCATTTTGGCATCCCAAATCCCAAATTATTTGGGATTTGGGCAACACGTATAATTTTAATTTAAGTAGGTATTTCCTTTTATATTTGGACTTATAAATCAAAAATAATTCTTTCTATAATTACACAAATTTGTATTAGTTATTAGCTATTCTGCATCTAATATATACATAATATAAAAAATATATAAAAAAAAAATCAATTTACTTTAATTCTGTCCCAAGATACTAAATTCAAATATTTTATTGTTTTTTTTTTCTTTTTTTTTTCTTCAGATGATAAAGATAATGAAGATTTATTATCATCATTATTATTAGAAGAAGAAAAAGTAGATAATAATAATGATAATGATGATGGTGATTTTGATAATGATAATAAGGCAGCAAGAGAGGAAGGTGAAGAAAATGAGAATAAAGAAGAGGAAGATGAGGAAAAGGCAGATTTTTTTTATTTTTGTATTTATTTTTCTTATTTCTACTATTTTGTTTATTTTTACCAAGCATTTTAATGAAAATCTTTCTCAATTGCTTGTATTCTATTAATATTATATATTAGTTATAATTAAAATTGTTATATCATAATATCAAATAGATAATTAATTAATTTACCTTTTTTTGATATTTTGTTTTTCGTTTTCTTTTTTAACACCTTAATGGGACAAAAAGATTTTGTCATTTTAAAAAAAAATATTTTTACTAACTATTCTAATTTAATTATATAATTTTTTCTTAAGAAAAAATGAAAGAGAAAAGCAATTCTTTATATATTGCATTTTTAGACAGATGAATCAATAATTTCATTGCAAAAAATTACGTTATTAATTATTATATCAATATCAAAATGTGATATTGGGTATATTATATATTACTTACGTGATATTTTTAAAAATTTTACTTATGACATATTATTTCGTATGTAGTTAAAATGTATGTAATATTATATATATAATATATGTTTATAAATATACTTAAAAGTAAAGTATTTTAATTTTTAAAACTTTACTTTTTTTCTTAAATTTAAGGATTTTTAAAACTAAAACAAAAAAAAAATTAATTATTTATATTTGAAACACGAAATTAATAATAAAAGATAAAAAAATACACTTATCGGAGTTCCAGTATCGTTATATCTTAATATTATTATAAAAATTATGATTTTTTTTGATTTTTAAACAATCAGTAAGATCTCATCTTTATTCAAATATTTATAATATACATTATAATTCAATAACTTAAATTACAAATACATATAGAATAAAAACTGGCTAAGGAGGGATTGATTACTTACCTACAACCTAACCAATTACCGCCATAAAAGAACTGAAATTCGCTTACAGAACGGCCAGTTTTAATTCTACTTCTAAAACTCTGCAACTACCAGTTACAAGATATCTTAAAATAGTGCTGAACTACTGGACCAACTATCACTGTTACGAAAAAGGAAACAAAAAAAAGAAAAAATTATTTTACATATTTTATCTATATACAAGGGAAAATACACAATCGTATAAAAAATCTCTAAAATTGTTTTCATAAGGTTAAATTTAACATTCATCCAAAAAAAGTGAATTTACTTATCAATATATGGACAGATAATAATTAATATTGTTGACCGTGATTTACCTTCCAAATAAATAATGGAAACAAACAACTATTAGCAGGAATTAATTTGTATAAGACACACAGTACTATACTTAATTTACTAAAGCTGAAAGATTTATACTATTATTAAAGTATAATTGGGAAGGAATTAAGGTATTGCGGAATTAAGGCGAAAGAGACAGAGGTGAGGTTTTATAAGGGTAAACACTAAGTTTAACAACAATTCACTAAGAATTCAAGCCCAGAACACTAAGCAAGGCTAAATTTATACCAGATAATGAGATCACACAGCAAGTTATTTAATTATTAAAACAAATACTGAGATCACTAAGCAAGGTATTTAAAAGAATTTCACTAAGAAATTATAAACTAATTATTTAGATCACAAAGCAAAATAATAGTTTATAATAAAGAATAATACTCAGATCACATAGCAAAGTATTATTATAAAGGTTTTTATGAAGAATTAAATAATAATTCATTAAGAAATATATTATTTAATTAAACTATAAGAAGTTTATTATTGAGTTAATAAACCTTTCTAACCAATTAACTGAGGATTGAGAGAACAGAAATTCAATCCTTTATATATATAATAGATTACGCTATTGATTACGCTGTACTTTACACTATTAATTACGCTATCTATTACACTTTTGATTACACTGTACTATACACTATTGATCTACAGTCATAATACATATTTTGTTATATTAATTTTTAAATGATTTACATTAAGATTTATAAGAATAGAAATAATATAATAATTAATAATAAATAATAAAGTAGTATAAATAGTAAATATAAAATAATAATATATGTAATAAATAAAAAAAACTAATTAATTTTGCGCCAGCTAAANAGATCACACAGCAAGTTATTTAATTATTAAAACAAATACTGAGATCACTAAGCAAGGTATTTAAAAGAATTTCACTAAGAAATTATAAACTAATTATTTAGATCACAAAGCAAAATAATAGTTTATAATAAAGAATAATACTCAGATCACATAGCAAAGTATTATTATAAAGGTTTTTATGAAGAATTAAATAATAATTCATTAAGAAATATATTATTTAATTAAACTATAAGAAGTTTATTATTGAGTTAATAAACCTTTCTAACCAATTAACTGAGGATTGAGAGAACAGAAATTCAATCCTTTATATATATAATAGATTACGCTATTGATTACGCTGTACTTTACACTATTAATTACGCTATCTATTACACTTTTGATTACACTGTACTATACACTATTGATCTACAGTCATAATACATATTTTGTTATATTAATTTTTAAATGATTTACATTAAGATTTATAAGAATAGAAATAATATAATAATTAATAATAAATAATAAAGTAGTATAAATAGTAAATATAAAATAATAATATATGTAATAAATAAAAAAAACTAATTAATTTTGCGCCAGCTAAATTCTGGCTCAAAGGTTAATTAAATTGCGCCGGCTAAATTCTGACTCAAAGGCTAATTAATTTTTTTCTGACTAAATTCAGGTGCAATTTCTGATTGGCTGACGCAATTTTGGTCACGTGACAAAAGATTAATCAGATAAAATTATTAATTAATTTTACTGATATTAATATTTTAATACAGTCTGTAATACTCTTTCCTGGTCATAAAAATGAAAACGACAAAAAAATTTTAAAAGGTTCGGTGCTGTCTCATTAAAGGCTCTACATTGTGAAAAGAAGGCTAAGGCTTAAGATATTAATACCACTCAGTTTGAGGCAAGGGGCTCTGCCCAACGAGACTAAGTTGGGGGCCTAATATCTACTATTAATATTTTTTGCGGCAGTCTTCTTCTAAAAGGGGTTCTCTCGTCCTGGGAGGAAACGTTAATAAAGAAGACTTCAGGTAACTACCATGCGTAGTGAGGAAGTGCTTTTTGATGAATTGTGGAAACTTGGGACAACTCTCTCAGCTAACGACGTGCACAAAAAAATTAAAAAGTATTTTTCTTTCTTTTGTTCTGGAGCGAAACACGAACAAGGAAGACTTCGGGTAACTACCACAGCATAGTGAGGAAGTGCGACCTTGAAAAGATGGAAACTTAGAGCAATATCATAAAAGACTTTTATAAAAAAAAATTTTTTTATAATGGTTTTACTTTCTTTTATTGGGAGCTTAATTTTTTCTTTATTTTTTGTTTTCTTTTTTTTTCTTTATTTTATTTTTTGGGAAATCGGTAAAAAATAGTTTGACCCTGATATTGGTCACATGAAAGAACTCATTACACAGTAGATGCATCAGGAATTATATAGAGGCGTTCTACAACGTTCTACGAACGATACGTATTAATAACGTTCTAGATCGATCTGTTTTATTGCGTATTTCGAACGTTACGTTCTAGAATGATCTGTTCTACAACGTTCTACAAACGATACATATTTATAACGTTCTAGATCGATCCAGTTTATTGCGTATTTTGAACGTTACGTTCTAGAACTATACATGTTCCCAAAATTGATTTTGGATTTTTGAGGTATTTCGACTTTTTGAGATTTATGCAGAATTTATTCTATATATGGAAGTAAAAAAAGTACCCAGTTATATGTTTCTTTAATCAAAGAATAAATCTGGGTGGTCAAAAAATTTCGGGTTTTAAGTAAAATAATTTCGTCTTCTATGAAAAACTATTTCGACTTTTTTCCCCAAAATACCAATTTCGGGGCCCCAAAATGATTTTGCGTGCAAGTATATCTAGAACGATCCGTTCTACAACGTTCTACGAACGATAAGTATAAATAACGTTATATAACGGATCGATCTAGTACATTTTGCGAACTATCAGTATTAATAACGTTCTAGATCGATCCAGTTTATTGCGTATTTTGAACGTTACGTTCTAGAACTATACATGTTCCCAAAATTGATTTTGGATTTTTGAGGTATTTCGACTTTTTGAGATTTATGCAGAATTTATTCTATATATGGAAGTAAAAAAAGTACCCAGTTATATGTTTCTTTAATCAAAGAATAAATCTGGGTGGTCAAAAAATTTCGGGTTTTAAGTAAAATAATTTCGTCTTCTATGAAAAACTATTTCGACTTTTTTCCCCAAAATACCAATTTCGGGGCCCCAAAATGATTTTGCGTGCAAGTATATCTAGAACGATCCGTTCTACAACGTTCTACGAACGATAAGTATAAATAACGTTATATAACGGATCGATCTAGTACATTTTGCGAACTATCAGTATTAATAACGTTCTAGATCGATCCAGTTTATTGCGTATTTCGAACGTTACGTTCTAGAACAATCTGTTCTACAACGTTCTACGAATGATAAGAATAAATAACGTTATATAACGGATCGTTCTAGTATGTTTTGCAAACTGTAGAATGCATTTCAAATGATACATATTAATAGCGTTATATAACGTATTATTCTATAACTTTATACAAAATATTAGTATTAATAACGTTATATGGGGACCACCACAGCATAAAGGGGTTTCCAGCGCTTTTTTTTAAATTTTATTGATTTATATCTGATTTTTCGAGAAATAATATTTTTATAAGATTTTAAAAAAGTGCTGGAAACCCTTTTGTTGTGGTGGTCCAGAACGTTATTAGTGTGTATTCTATAAAAGTTATCAATTCTTATAGTTATTAACTCTTAAAGTTTGCAATACACTATTATAGATCTATTATATTTATTATTATTTTTTTTGTTCGGAGCATAACAAAGGACATTATATTTCTTTTTTTGTCACGACATGTAACCAAAGACATCATATTTCTTTTTTGTCACATGTAGCAGGAGTTTTCTTAAATATAATGAATATTTAATACAAAAATAAAACCATTTTCCCTATAATTTTATTATTTGTTTTTTTGAAATTATCTTATTTATAAATTATTGGATGTTTTATCCTTCATAATGTAGGGGAATGTATTATGACGCAGTAATATGACGCAGGTAATATGACGCATATTATGTATTATATGTATTATTATATAACACGTCACATTACCTACTTGCATTATAATACCCTCCTCTACCTTATGTATTTAATAATTTTAATGATNATTGTAATTTCACCTGAAATTCGTTTGAAAAAAAATTTTCAACAGTTTCTGATATTTTATACCTTTTAAAAATATAAAAATATGTACGTAAATCATAGAGATATATGGATATATACAGAAAAGGTATTATTGTAAAAATGGTAGAATATGCAGTTAAAAAATATAAATCTCATTGTAGTGTACCTGATACAATTTATAATAAATTAAATAATTAAAATTTTATAAATGAAATTTTTATTTTTTATAGATTTTTTTATAACAATCCTTATTAATATAATATGGTCACGTGTTCTTGAATTCCTGAATTCTAATTGGTTAAAATCGCATCACATGGTGCTTACATAAACCAAGAAAATTGAGAAAAAATTTTTTTTCCATAAATAGATTCCCCCAAATGTATACATTCAAATACTATAATATAAAAGAAATCTGATCAGTGGATCAAATTTTATTTAAGATTTTCTAAGTTCCTATTATAGAGGTTCCGCACTGTATTAAATACGATGATTAAAAATAGCGATGCATTTCGTCATATAAAGTTATTAATTCTTATAGTTATTAACTGTAATACACTATGTTATAGATCGATATATAACGTTTATATTTATTATTATTGTAAAAAGTTATATATAAAAATTTTTATTATTTGTTTTTCAAATTATCTTTTATTTATAATGTCTTTTTAAATTATTGGATGCTTTATCTTAAGGAAGATATTATGATGCTGGTAATATTATGATGTATTATATGTATTATTATATAACACGTCACATTACCTACTTTCTGTCATAATACCTCCTCTACCTTATGTATTTAATAATTTAATGATTATATTAATAATTTTTTTTAAATTATTAGATGCTTTATCTTTTATGTACAGTGCGGAACCTCTATAATAGGAACTTGGTTATAGTAAAAATTGATCAACTATTTTGCTTTAAAACTTTTTTTTCAAATATAGAAATAAAAATTCTAACCGTAGAAAATGATAGCCCAGAACCTAAGCTTTCAGAATTATCGGTTAAAATTTTGATCTGATTAAAATTGATCAACTTTTACTGGGGTTAAAGTTACACAATTTAATTATACCCATCAAATTTGAGAATATACTAAAAATAGAAAACCATTGTAATTTCACNACGATACATATTTATAACGTTCTAGATCGATCCAGTTTATTGCGTATTTTGAACGTTACGTTCTAGAACTATACATGTTCCCAAAATTGATTTTGGATTTTTGAGGTATTTCGACTTTTTGAGATTTATGCAGAATTTATTCTATATATGGAAGTAAAAAAAGTACCCAGTTATATGTTTCTTTAATCAAAGAATAAATCTGGGTGGTCAAAAAATTTCGGGTTTTAAGTAAAATAATTTCGTCTTCTATGAAAAACTATTTCGACTTTTTTCCCCAAAATACCAATTTCGGGGCCCCAAAATGATTTTGCGTGCAAGTATATCTAGAACGATCCGTTCTACAACGTTCTACGAACGATAAGTATAAATAACGTTATATAACGGATCGATCTAGTACATTTTGCGAACTATCAGTATTAATAACGTTCTAGATCGATCCAGTTTATTGCGTATTTCGAACGTTACGTTCTAGAACAATCTGTTCTACAACGTTCTACGAATGATAAGAATAAATAACGTTATATAACGGATCGTTCTAGTATGTTTTGCAAACTGTAGAATGCATTTCAAATGATACATATTAATAGCGTTATATAACGTATTATTCTATAACTTTATACAAAATATTAGTATTAATAACGTTATATGGGGACCACCACAGCATAAAGGGGTTTCCAGCGCTTTTTTTTAAATTTTATTGATTTATATCTGATTTTTCGAGAAATAATATTTTTATAAGATTTTAAAAAAGTGCTGGAAACCCTTTTGTTGTGGTGGTCCAGAACGTTATTAGTGTGTATTCTATAAAAGTTATCAATTCTTATAGTTATTAACTCTTAAAGTTTGCAATACACTATTATAGATCTATTATATTTATTATTATTTTTTTTGTTCGGAGCATAACAAAGGACATTATATTTCTTTTTTTGTCACGACATGTAACCAAAGACATCATATTTCTTTTTTGTCACATGTAGCAGGAGTTTTCTTAAATATAATGAATATTTAATACAAAAATAAAACCATTTTCCCTATAATTTTATTATTTGTTTTTTTGAAATTATCTTATTTATAAATTATTGGATGTTTTATCCTTCATAATGTAGGGGAATGTATTATGACGCAGTAATATGACGCAGGTAATATGACGCATTATTATGTATTATATGTATTATTATATAACACGTCACATTACCTACTTTCTGTCATAATACCTCCTCTACCTTATGTATTTAATAATTTAATGATTATATTAATAATTTTTTTTAAATTATTAGATGCTTTATCTTTTATGTACAGTGCGGAACCTCTATAATAGGAACTTGGTTATAGTAAAAATTGATCAACTATTTTGCCTTAAAACTTTTTTTTCAAATATAGAAATAAAAATTCTAACCGTAGAAAATGATAGCCCAGAACCTAAGCTTTCAGAATTATCGGTTAAAATTTTGATCTGATTAAAATTGATCAACTTTTACTGGGGTTAAAGTTACACAATTTAATTATACCCATCAAATTTGAGAATATACTAAAAATAGAAAACCATTGTAATTTCACCTGAAATTCGTTTGAAAAAAAATTTTCAACAGTTTCTGATATTTTATACCTTTTAAAAATATAAAAATATGTACGTAAATCATAGAGATATATGGATATATACAGAAAAGGTATTATTGTAAAAATGGTAGAATATGCAGTTAAAAAATATAAATCTCATTGTAGTGTACCTGATACAATTTATAATAAATTAAATAATTAAAATTTTATAAATGAAATTTTTATTTTTTATAGATTTTTTTAT
>PQFF01000306.1:42382-71629 GCA_003547095.1 Diversispora epigaea | reverse complement strand
GTACAGTGCGGAACCTCTATAATAGGAACTTGGTTATAGTAAAAATTGATCAACTATTTTGCCTTAAAACTTTTTTTTCAAATATAGAAATAAAAATTCTAACCGTAGAAAATGATAGCCCAGAACCTAAGCTTTCAGAATTATCGGTTAAAATTTTGATCTGATTAAAATTGATCAACTTTTACTGGGGTTAAAGTTACACAATTTAATTATACCCATCAAATTTGAGAATATACTAAAAATAGAAAACCATTGTAATTTCACCTGAAATTCGTTTGAAAAAAAATTTTCAACAGTTTCTGATATTTTATACCTTTTAAAAATATAAAAATATGTACGTAAATCATAGAGATATATGGATATATACAGAAAAGGTATTATTGTAAAAATGGTAGAATATGCAGTTAAAAAATATAAATCTCATTGTAGTGTACCTGATACAATTTATAATAAATTAAATAATTAAAATTTTATAAATGAAATTTTTATTTTTTATAGATTTTTTTATAACAATCCTTATTAATATAATATGGTCACGTGTTCTTGAATTCCTGAATTCTAATTGGTTAAAATCGCATCACATGGTGCTTACATAAACCAAGAAAATTGAGAAAAAATTTTTTTTCCATAAATAGATTCCCCCAAATGTATACATTCAAATACTATAATATAAAAGAAATCTGATCAGTGGATCAAATTTTATTTAAGATTTTCTAAGTTCCTATTATAGAGGTTCCGCACTGTATTAAATACGATGATTAAAAATAGCGATGCATTTCGTCATATAAAGTTATTAATTCTTATAGTTATTAACTGTAATACACTATGTTATAGATCGATATATAACGTTTATATTTATTATTATTGTAAAAAGTTATATATAAAAATTTTTATTATTTGTTTTTCAAATTATCTTTTATTTATAATGTCTTTTTAAATTATTGGATGCTTTATCTTAAGGAAGATATTATGATGCTGGTAATATTATGATGTATTATATGTATTATTATATAACACGTCACATTACCTACTTGCATTATAATACCCTCCTCTACCTTATGTATTTAATAATTTTAATGATTAAAAATAGCGATGCATTGTGTATGATTTCGAAATGAGGCTCATTTTATAATCAATACGATGATAATTTAATGAGTATTATTTAATAATAAATACGATGATTATAATAAATTATTAAGTGTATTACTGTATATTGAAAGTATATTTGTATTGTTTACTATCATTTGAAAAATAATATTTTCAAAAGTTATTTAAGGATGATGTTTTCTTCCAAATCTTTCAATTCAAAAAAATTCATTTCAAGAAATAACAATCAAAGAATATTTTAAATAAACCTTTTTTTTTTATCTTATTATAACAACATGCCTAGAGCTGAACGTAATAGAAATTTATTTGCTTCCGCCATTGCTGGATCTACGTCTTCAGGATCCACCACATCAAAACGTACAAGGCTCGGAACAAATCCATCTGAACCATATTTAGTTGAAGAAGAAAGAGCAACAACTACAACTAGAACGGAAACTAGTAATTAAATATTTATGCATTTTACTTATTAATATATCAATATTATTATTAAACCAATTTTTACAATTTTAAAATGTTTCAACAGATTCTATTAATCGATTAATAAGAAAATTTGAATTATTTGAAAAGAAAATGGATTTACTTTTGAACGATAATGCAGATATTAAAAAGAGGCTCAAAAATATCGAGCTTCTTACTGAAATAAACAACGATCCGGATTTTTCGAAAGTAATTATTTTTAATCGAATTGTAACGTTATATTTTAGCATATAGTATATTAATATTTATGATAATTTTAACAAATAAGGATGTAATAAACCGAGTCGCCAAAAATATATTTAAAGCAAATATATTTCCTTCTACGAAGGATTTGGTCGATGAAACCGAGCACGTTATACGAAAAAATTTTCCGGATATTTCTGAATCAATGGATTCGCGACACCACTCAAAATTATTCAAAAGAATAAAAGCAAAAGTAAGAAATATTTATTAAATAAAATACGTTATATGTCGTTTTATTTTTTTATATTAAATATTTTTAATAATAGTTGCTGGAAAAANAGTCAAATCGGCAATTTTTGAAATCTTTGGGGAATCCCAACTCCCTCGCATTGATTTCCAATCCTCCCCGGCGGAGATTAATTCATGAAAATCAGATCAAAGAGTTAAAGATGCCTACCGCAAGCTCTTTGACGTTTTTTCTGAAGACCGCACATACGTGCAGGTTATTTTAGAGAGAGTTTAGAAATCTAAGAAGAGGATTTCCAATATGCACATTGCGTGGGGTGTCGCAATCGCTCAACTTTTCTTGAATCCCGATGTCAAGGGGATTATGATTTCCGAAAATTTATTAAAAAAACAAATTAAAATAAATTTTGTAAGTATATTATTAAAAATCGTAATATTACGTTATAAATAATTTTTAATATAATTTTATATTTTTTAGCGGAAACTTCAACAAAAACGGCCATTAAGGCCTGAAGAAGGGGAGTTGGATGCGGAAGAAACTTTGGAAGAGGAATCTGAAGAAGAAGAAGAAGAGGGAAAAAGTTCGAAAAGGAGAAAAACCTCACGAGGTCATGTTCCTTCTTCCGGTCGTGCTCCTTCTCCTGGTCTTGTTTCTCCCCCTTTAACTTCTCCTTCTTGTCTTCTTCCAGAATATTTCGATACTGAAGGTGAAGGTCGACAACGTGCACGAGAAGTTCTTCAACGTTCACCAGAAGGTCGACGAGAAAGTCGTCGACAACATTCCCAAGAGGGTTAGCGAGAAGGTCGACAACGTTCAGGAGAAGAAGAAGAAGGTAATACAACTGGTGGTGATACAGAACGTGCTGAAATTGTAGCGAAACAATAGAAATGCGTCATATAACGCTATACAATTTTTATATTATTTAATATTTTTTATTATAACATTATTATAACATTATTATTATTTATTATTATTATTTATACATTTATCATTTATTATCTATTTATTAAATTTAAAATAAAAATTTATTAACTAAAAATTCATTATTATCAATAAAACGTGGAATAATATGTATTATATCGTTTATTGCTTCTATTTCTATTAAATTAAATATATTTGTTTTTTCTAATAATGGGCATTCGTATAAATATGGATTTACCGATGATGTGAAATCATACCACTGCACGAGTGCGAGATGCATTGGTTCTTCATAATTCATTATTATTTCAGTTATTAAAAGAACCTATTTATAAAATATTAATAATAATTAAATATTCATCATTATTTTACAAGATATTAATTTTGATCTTTACCTGAGCAAAGCATACACCATTATTTGATGTGTATTCAAAGATTTCATCTGCATTCATTTCAACTGCAATATTACTAAATATAGGTTTTTTATGGAATTTATTTGTAGCACGCATTATTGAACCAAATTTTAACGTCACACCACCATATATATGAAATATCATATCAATTTCTTCATGTTCAGATAGTTTTCGATCATAGAAATCTAAATATGCATCTAAACACTCCAAAAATTTTTCAAAGCCAAGTTTCATTTCTTTTTCGAGGTCCNAAACTTTGGAAGAGGAATCTGAAGAAGAAGAAGAAGAGGGAAAAAGTTCGAAAAGGAGAAAAACCTCACGAGGTCATGTTCCTTCTTCCGGTCGTGCTCCTTCTCCTGGTCTTGTTTCTCCCCCTTTAACTTCTCCTTCTTGTCTTCTTCCAGAATATTTCGATACTGAAGGTGAAGGTCGACAACGTGCACGAGAAGTTCTTCAACGTTCACCAGAAGGTCGACGAGAAAGTCGTCGACAACATTCCCAAGAGGGTTAGCGAGAAGGTCGACAACGTTCAGGAGAAGAAGAAGAAGGTAATACAACTGGTGGTGATACAGAACGTGCTGAAATTGTAGCGAAACAATAGAAATGCGTCATATAACGCTATACAATTTTTATATTATTTAATATTTTTTATTATAACATTATTATAACATTATTATTATTTATTATTATTATTTATACATTTATCATTTATTATCTATTTATTAAATTTAAAATAAAAATTTATTAACTAAAAATTCATTATTATCAATAAAACGTGGAATAATATGTATTATATCGTTTATTGCTTCTATTTCTATTAAATTAAATATATTTGTTTTTTCTAATAATGGGCATTCGTATAAATATGGATTTACCGATGATGTGAAATCATACCACTGCACGAGTGCGAGATGCATTGGTTCTTCATAATTCATTATTATTTCAGTTATTAAAAGAACCTATTTATAAAATATTAATAATAATTAAATATTCATCATTATTTTACAAGATATTAATTTTGATCTTTACCTGAGCAAAGCATACACCATTATTTGATGTGTATTCAAAGATTTCATCTGCATTCATTTCAACTGCAATATTACTAAATATAGGTTTTTTATGGAATTTATTTGTAGCACGCATTATTGAACCAAATTTTAACGTCACACCACTATATATATGAAATATCATATCAATTTTTTCGTGTTCAGATAGATTTTTATAATAGATTTCTAGATATACATCTAAACACTCCAAAAATTTTTCAAAGCCAAGTTTCATTTCTTTTTCGAGGTCCGGGTCATTCATTCTTGTTTGAATATAAATTTCAGCATTTTGTATACAAAATTCATATAATTTTTTTGAATATTTTAATGCTATTGGGGTTTTTGGTATTTCTTTTGAGGAACTTTCTGTTATGATGGCTTTGCGACGAATCTAAAGAAAAATGTGTTAATATAAATTTAATAACGTTATATAACGATTTTTACCAAAAAAGAATACTTACAATTTTCATTATTTGTTTTTCAATTTCTTTTTTATTTGTTAATTTATAAGGCTTTTTGACATAATCTTTATGGAGGCTTTCATATGTTTCTGTTGTATACCCATTAATGGCACCAAATTCACGAATTGAAGAGCAAATATAGAACACCCACGAATGTAATTTAGGGAATTGAAGCTCAGATTTTGAATGTTCTTTAAATAGTTCAATAAAAAGTTTTGCCCATTCATTTATTGATTCCTGAAATTATTTAGAAAAAATTTTAATAAAAATCGTTATACAACGAATTAAAATATTATATAAAGATATATATTGTTACCTGCAGAAGAGTTATATCAGATTCTTCATAATTTTCTTTTCTTGATAATAAATATATTTTGTTCCATTTTAAATATACTTCAGTAATTTTGTTATTTTTAATAAAATTCGGACTTCCGGAATCTTCGTAGAGTTTGTCTACAATAAAAATCATTATTTTCATAAGGCTTTGATATTCTGAAGCGGTAAGTAAGGTAAGATGTAAAAAACCGTTGGGAAACGATTTTAGATCTTTATAGCGGGGAATTAATTTAACGCGATTATTCATTTTATCGATAAAGGATTTTCCATATTGTTTATTAATTAAAATTTTTGTAAAGTTTAATTGATGTTGGAAAAGGCCAAGATCAAGGTGATGCATTCTATCGGGTACTGTAGCAGCATATATGTTGATATTCCTATTAAATTTTAAATTTTGATTAATACTTTTATTATTTTATTTAAAATTATAAAATTCAAAATTATAAAATTCCATACTTATGGAACACTCCAAAAAAAATTTCGTACGTTTTCGATACTAACGTTTTTTCCCGTATTATTTTTATAATATAATTTCATATTATTGTGAGATCTTGGTTCTATTTGATTGCTATTTAAGTTTATATTTGATAAATCTTCCTTGGAAACGAGGCAAAAATGACAGGGGTAATTTGATTTCGTTGATTTATATGTTAATGCAAATGTGCATGCTTCGGGCCAGTCAGAAATTATCATAGAAATTCTAGGGAAACACCAAAATATACTATTATTTAATTCTAATTCTATACCATTATCGTCATATAACGAAGACAACAAAAATTTGAGAGATTTATGAAAAGTTCTACGGACTATATTTTTATGTTCTTCAGATATTTTTTGAGTATCATCTTTTGCTTTTATAATAGGAAGATATGCTAATAATTGTTTTACATCCGGTTTATTTCTATGCCATGTTATGATATTGCCTAGAGTTACAAAAATTGGATGCAAGGTATTTTTTCCAAGAGAGTCAGTTGTTGAAGCGTCAGAATATAATATGATTGATAATAGATATGAACCAGTTGGTAAAGTTTTTTCAGTTCATGCCCACCAATTGGAGGTGTATTGCTCATTGTAATTTCTATTATTATTTGTCTATAAAACGGTATATAACGTTAGAAAATAATAATTTATTATATTATATTGTTAAAATTAATTACCTGATCATTTTTAAAATTAAATGTTATATATTTATGTATATCTTTTATTGATAAAATGTTTTTAATACAATTTATTATAGGCCGATAATATATGATATAATCTTTGTTATTATATTTTAAAATTACTTTTTCTTTGTTTAATAAGTTAATTAATTTCATCCTATCCATTAGTTTTCTTCCTTGTTCTATGTTTTTGGGAAGAAGTGATGTCGGTAGGTTTGAATGTTTATTAAAAAAACGTATTATTGCGTTTCCGGCTTTATTATTTAGGTTATGTTGGATAATTAATGTCATTAAATCAGAATAGATATTGTTTGGAAATTTTGGTATGGTTTCAGTTTCTTCTTCTGCTGATTCGGATTCTTCAGATTCGTCAGATTCATTATCAGTTTTATCTGATTTGAATTCGGTTTTATCAGATTTGGATTCAGAATCGGTTTCGGTTTCGGTTTCATCAGATTTGGATTTGGATTCATCAGTTTCAAATTCGGGTTCTTTGGATGCAGGCTCTTCATATCGTATAGATGCGAATTCTTCGAATGTTAGGCTATTTATACTTTGCGAAAGTTCATCTATTTCAACTTTATAATTTATATTGGTTACATATATTTGATAATAATCGAAAGATTATAATAAGAAATTTTCACACACCTTGCATAATGTCACTGGTTTCATTGCTTCTTGAACTAAACATAGGTTCATCATCCNAAGGTGATGCATTCTATCGGGTACTGTAGCAGCATATATGTTGATATTCCTATTAAATTTTAAATTTTGATTAATACTTTTATTATTTTATTTAAAATTATAAAATTCAAAATTATAAAATTCCATACTTACGGGACACTCCAAAAAAAATTTCGTACGTTTTCGATACTAACGTTTTTTCCCGTATTATTTTTATAATATAATTTCATATTATTGTGAGATCTTGGTTCTATTTGATTGCTATTTAAGTTTATATTTGATAAATCTTCCTTGGAAACGAGGCAAAAATGACAGGGGTAATTTGATTTCGTTGATTTATATGTTAATGCAAATGTGCATGCTTCGGGCCAGTCAGAAATTATCATAGAAATTCTAGGGAAACACCAAAATATACTATTATTTAATTCTAATTCTATACCATTATCGTCATATAACGAAGACAACAAAAATTTGAGAGATTTATGAAAAGTTCTACGGACTATATTTTTATGTTCTTCAGATATTTTTTGAGTATCATCTTTTGCTTTTATAATAGGAAGATATGCTAATAATTGTTTTACATCCGGTTTATTTCTATGCCATGTTATGATATTGCCTAGAGTTACAAAAATTGGATGCAAGGTATTTTTTCCAAGAGAGTCAGTTGTTGAAGCGTCAGAATATAATATGATTGATAATAGATATGAACCAGTTGGTAAAGTTTTTTCAGTTCATGCCCACCAATTGGAGGTGTATTGCTCATTGTAATTTCTATTATTATTTGTCTATAAAACGGTATATAACGTTAGAAAATAATAATTTATTATATTATATTGTTAAAATTAATTACCTGATCATTTTTAAAATTAAATGTTATATATTTATGTATATCTTTTATTGATAAAATGTTTTTAATACAATTTATTATAGGCCGATAATATATGATATAATCTTTGTTATTATATTTTAAAATTACTTTTTCTTTGTTTAATAAGTTAATTAATTTCATCCTATCCATTAGTTTTCTTCCTTGTTCTATGTTTTTGGGAAGAAGTGATGTCGGTAGGTTTGAATGTTTATTAAAAAAACGTATTATTGCGTTTCCGGCTTTATTATTTAGGTTATGTTGGATAATTAATGTCATTAAATCAGAATAGATATTGTTTGGAAATTTTGGTATGGTTTCAGTTTCTTCTTCTGCTGATTCGGATTCTTCAGATTCGTCAGATTCATTATCAGTTTTATCTGATTTGAATTCGGTTTTATCAGATTTGGATTCAGAATCGGTTTCGGTTTCGGTTTCATCAGATTTGGATTTGGATTCATCAGTTTCAAATTCGGGTTCTTTGGATGCAGGCTCTTCATATCGTATAGATGCGAATTCTTCGAATGTTAGGCTATTTATACTTTGCGAAAGTTCATCTATTTCAACTTTATAATTTATATTGGTTACATATATTTGATAATAATCGAAAGATTATAATAAGAAATTTTCACACACCTTGCATAATGTCACTGGTTTCATTGCTTCTTGAACTAAACATAGGTTCATCATCCGATATATAAATTATTTCATTATTTCGATTATCTTCGCTATTATCCTATATAAATAATGAATTATTAAAAAATTAATAATATTATATAACAAATTTTATGATATTTCATTAATATTGATTACATCTTGCTCAGGCGTAATTATATCAAATTCATTTTGAATTTCTTCAGAACTACTAGAACTACTTGAATCATAATTTTCAGAACATCTTTTTACATGCTGACTGTAAGCAGAACNAAAAATCCTTTATTTACATTATGTATATTAAATATAATAAAAAAATATATTAAATTTTTCATCGAAAAAAAACGTTATATAACGTAATATTCTCGATTTTTTTTTGCTAAAAGTCCAATTTCAAAAATACTTTTTTTTAATTTTCAAAAATTTTTTTTTTCAATTTCAACTAACTACACCAAAGAATATATCGCACATACATGCAGATATTTTAGAAAGATAAAAAATAATGGTAAATATAAATATTTAATTTATTTGTTAAAGAAGCGGGAATAAATCTATATAAAGAGTAAAATAATATATTATTTGAGATAAAATAATGTCAAAATATAATTTAAAGAAGAGAATATAATAATATATATATATATATAACGAAATGTTTCGTTATATATTCAAAATGTAATAAATAAAAATATATTTTATTCATAAACCACGTAATACAAGAAAATCCAAAATCAACAATAACAATAAAGAAGCAACAGCGACATCATCAACGCCAGTTTCAACTCCTACTTCGGCATCAAGATCAATAGCAACAACAAGATCAACTTTAAAATTAACATCAAAATCAATCTCAACAAAATCAAAATCTTCCGCTTCAACTCTTACCACATTAACTCCAACTGCATCGACTCCAACTGCATCAACTCCTACTGCATCAACTACTACTGCATCAACTACTACTGCATCAACTACTACCGCATCAACTCCTACTGAATCAACTCCTACTGAATCAACTCCTACTGCATCAACTCCTACTGCATTAACTCAATCCACATCTTTTCCAATTTTCAAAAGAAAATCCCAATCATCATCTTCATTGGATGAAGCTAACAAAAAAAAGCAAACTAATAAATTTGGGGGTAATAAACGTTATATATCGGTTTTGAAAATAATTAAATATATTATAAGATAATTAATGTTGAATTTCTACAATTTAGATGAAAAAACGAATCAAAAAATAATAAATACACTACTAGAAATAAAAAAAGACATAACTGAAATAAAAAAAGACATTACCGAAATAAAAAAAAATGGAAATGATTCAAATAATTCGAAAGAACAGAAGAAATCGGAAGAATTATATTTAAATGTAAGAATTTTGTTATACTTTATTTTCTATATATATAAATAAAAATTAATTATAAATATTTTTTACAGGAGATAGCCAATATTGTATCGGAACCTTTTATAGAAACGGATATGTACCCGGACTCAGAAAAATTAAAAAAAGAAACAAAGAACTACATAAATTCGACCAATCCCGGATTTCTTGCAAAATATTCGGAAAAAAGATGGAATTCGTATTTTGAAAAAAGTATTCATAGTAAGGTATATAATTTAATTAATAATTTACTTTATATTAAATGACATTTAATAAAAAATGACGTTAAATAACGTTTTATAATATAGTTGCTATTGAAACTTCGATCAAAGAGGGGCAATATTGTTGTCAAAATTAAATCGTCAATATTTTCTACCTTTGGCGAAGATTCATTACCAAGTATTAATACCAGCGCGACGGAAAAAGAAATAATGGATTGGAAAAAAAAAGAAGAAGTTAGAAAAGCATTCAAAAAATTACATAAAAAGATAAATGAAGACGATGACGATGAAAAACTAACATGGTGTAATAGAATATTACAAAAAGCTTTTACAAATCCCGCTAAGAAAACAAAATACCTCCTTGCATTTGCCGTAGGAGTAATTGAAATAACTCTTGATCCCGATAATGGAGGTATACAAATAAAAGACGTA
The DNA here is from genome assembly GCA_003547095.1 of Diversispora epigaea. Lineage (NCBI taxonomy): Eukaryota > Fungi > Glomeromycota > Glomeromycetes > Diversisporales > Diversisporaceae > Diversispora > Diversispora epigaea. The sequence goes on along the minus strand of PQFF01000306.1, from coordinate 61,047 downwards.
ATCATGAAATCAAAAATCAGAAAATATATAGTAAGTTTTATATTAATTTATTGAAGACACCAGAAAAACAAAAAAAAACGTTAAATATCGTTATAATTTAGGATAAAATCGAAAATGGAAATATCTATATTTCATCATCAGAATCAGAATCATCCTCAGGATCCGCCTCAGAATTCGAAAAGGATAACAATGACAATATGAATGAAGANAAATACACTACTAGAAATAAAAAAAGACATAACTGAAATAAAAAAAGACATTACCGAAATAAAAAAAAATGGAAATGATTCAAATAATTCGAAAGAACAGAAGAAATCGGAAGAATTATATTTAAATGTAAGAATTTTGTTATACTTTATTTTCTATATATATAAATAAAAATTAATTATAAATATTTTTTACAGGAGATAGCCAATATTGTATCGGAACCTTTTATAGAAACGGATATGTACCCGGACTCAGAAAAATTAAAAAAAGAAACAAAGAACTACATAAATTCGACCAATCCCGGATTTCTTGCAAAATATTCGGAAAAAAGATGGAATTCGTATTTTGAAAAAAGTATTCATAGTAAGGTATATAATTTAATTAATAATTTACTTTATATTAAATGACATTTAATAAAAAATGACGTTAAATAACGTTTTATAATATAGTTGCTATTGAAACTTCGATCAAAGAGGGGCAATATTGTTGTCAAAATTAAATCGTCAATATTTTCTACCTTTGGCGAAGATTTATTACCAAGTATTAATACCAGCGCGACGGAAAAAGAAATAATGGATTGGAAAAAAAAAGAAGTTAGAAAAGCATTCAAAAAATTACATAAAAAGATAAATGAAGACGATGACGATGAAAAACTAACATGGTGTAATAGAATATTACAAAAAGCTTTTACAAATCCCGCTAAGAAAACAAAATACCTCCTTGCATTTGCCGTAGGAGTAATTGAAATAACTCTTGATCCCGATAATGGAGGTATACAAATAAAAGACGTAATCATGAAATCAAAAATCAGAAAATATATAGTAAGTTTTATATTAATTTATTGAAGACACCAGAAAAACAAAAAAAAAACGTTAAATATCGTTATAATTTAGGATAAAATCGAAAATGGAAATATCTATATTTCATCATCAGAATCAGAATCATCCTCAGGATCCGCCTCAGAATTCGAAAAGGATAACAATGACAATATGAATGAAGACAACGAAGATGATGGCGTAATTTATATTGACTCTAATGAAGAAAACGATATAAATTTGGACGAATACAATATAGATGAAAGCGATATGGAATGAAAAATGATGTTTATTACTTTAATATTTTAAAAAATTCATAACGAAATAATATTTTTTTATATATTTCATGTAATAATTATAATAAAAGTAAAATAATAGTTAATAAAAGAAAATAATAAAGATTGAAATTAAATTTTATATTCAAAAAAAGTGTAATTTTTGAAAAAAACGAATAAATTAAATTAAAAAACGTTATTTAACGATAAATTTAATAAAAAAAATATTAAAGCAATTAATCCGACGTTCTAGATCACAATAAATACGTTCTGCTCGTCTATGTTATTAAACGATGCTTTAAATATCATTATATATCGCGTAAAAATGAACATTTCGTACCGTACTGATTAACGATAATAAACACCGATATACAACGTTATTAATACGAAACGTTCGTTATACGTTCTAAAACGGCGATATATAACGTTATATATACACCGTTCATTAAACGTAGTATAAACGGTACATATTTATAGCGTACTAGAACGTTACGTTCTAGTACGTAGGTGTCGTTCTAGAACGCAATACGAACATTCCGTCCATAGAACGTTATATAACGTTATATAAAAATTACTGATGTGTAAACAACAAGTATAGATCTGCACAGTTGGTTCCATAATTAAAAATGAGATAGAGATCACGTGGTTGAGACGCTTGAAAAGGGACAACACATGAGGTTAAGATTTCGCTCAAACGGACATGATAATTGGACATGCCTGGTCACTTATTTTGATCTCATACATTATCACGGGATAGTATATTAACGTGATAAACTAAACAGCAGATGTTGGAAGACCATTTTTCGAGCGTAAAGATATCGAGCACAAGGTTAGGGTGTCGGGAAAGGAACAACACGTGAGACAAGTTTCGCTCGATGGGACACGTAAATTGGATATGCCTGGTCACTTCTTTTGATCTCTTATATTATCAAGGGGTAGTATTTGAACATGATAAAGTAAACAGCAGATATTGGAAGACTATTTTTCGAGCACAAATGGGGTAGGCGAATAAATAGGGGTTAAGTTGAGTTGGAGGGTTAAGTAGTTGAAGTTGAAAGGTGGTTAGGTTGGGAAATGTGTTAGATGGAGAGTTGAAGTTTTGGTGGGTTGTACGTTTAGGGGTCTATAAAATTTTAATTTTCTTTTTTTTCTTTGTTTTCTTGTGCAGAGAAGAATGTTCACTGGTCGAAAATTTATAAAAATTACACCTATCGGGTACCAGATAGGTGCAGTATCCATGCCTAATATCGTACACATATCGGATACCCGATAAGTGTGAAAAAACATTTTTTACACCTATCGGGTACCCGATATGTGTACGATATTAGGCATGGATACTGCACCTATCTGGTACCCGATAGGTGTAATTTTTATAAATTTTCGACCAGTGAACATTCTTCTCTGCACAAGAAAACAAAGAAAAAAAAGAAAATTAAAATTTTATAGACCCCTAAACGTACAACCCACCAAAACTTCAACTCTCCATCTAACACATTTCCCAACCTAACCACCTNATATCGAGCACAAGGTTAGGGTGTCGGGAAAGGAACAACACGTGAGACAAGTTTCGCTCGATGGGACACGTAAATTGGATATGCCTGGTCACTTCTTTTGATCTCTTATATTATCAAGGGGTAGTATTTGAACATGATAAAGTAAACAGCAGATATTGGAAGACTATTTTTCGAGCACAAATGGGGTAGGCGAATAAATAGGGGTTAAGTTGAGTTGGAGGGTTAAGTAGTTGAAGTTGAAAGGTGGTTAGGTTGGGAAATGTGTTAGATGGAGAGTTGAAGTTTTGGTGGGTTGTACGTTTAGGGGTCTATAAAATTTTAATTTTCTTTTTTTTCTTTGTTTTCTTGTGCAGAGAAGAATGTTCACTGGTCGAAAATTTATAAAAATTACACCTATCGGGTACCAGATAGGTGCAGTATCCATGCCTAATATCGTACACATATCGGATACCCGATAAGTGTGAAAAAACATTTTTTACACCTATCGGGTACCCGATATGTGTACGATATTAGGCATGGATACTGCACCTATCTGGTACCCGATAGGTGTAATTTTTATAAATTTTCGACCAGTGGTTGTTTTTTTAGGAGAAGTTTGTAAGAGGGGACCTCCTAGGGTTACCAACAACCAGTAGGAGAGGAAAAAATTTTTTTTTTATTTTTTGTATTTTCGCAGTGGTATCCTCACTAGGTTGGTTTGGTAGGATATATGGTTTCAACCATATCAGTAGCTGATCAGACGGTGGTAGGTAGTAATCTATCTAGTCAGTCTTTTTTCTTCAATCTGTATATTTCTCTAAATTACTGCAGAATAAAATGAAATTAATAAAGGCAAGACTTTATTGACCCGAGAAAAAAAAGAAAAAAAAAAATATTTTAATACAGTTTGACCTCTATATAGTCACACCATTGGTAAAAAAAATAAATAGGTACTTATAAAGAGATTGTGACTATATAGAGGTTTTTTTATAAAGTATTATTAAGTATTGATTTCAAAGGATGTGACTATAAAAACTCTGTGATTATAGAGAGGTTTTTTTATATAGCATTAATAGGTGCTAGTTTTGTGTGAAGGGTGACTATAAAGAGGTTTTTATATGATGTGACTATAGAGAGGTTAGACTGTATATTGTTTTAAAATAGCTATAATTTGATTAATTTTAATGTTACAAAAATAAAATATATATCATCTTGTAGCTAAGAACCAGATCTTTCGATCTGTCATAAGAATATCATAATAGAAAATCGCTCCTAGTTATGTAAAATTGATTTGAAATTAAAGCTAAAATATTATTTTTAAAAATTTAAAAATAATTATTTAATAAATTTTATAATTGCGCCAGCCAATCAGAATTGCGCCATTATTTAGCCTTTGCGCCAGAATTTAGCCATTGCGTCTGATTACGCCGTGGCTAAATTCCAGGCTCAATTGGCTAAATTAAATCTGGTTAAATTCCTGGCTTAATTCGTATTGCGCCTATCATCACTAACATATGTATCCTAAAATTTACCTATCTATGGACAATACTCGTGTACCAATATTGTGTTACTATTATACAGTAATGTTCAAAATATGCTTCCAATAAAATTTTATTAGAATTGGAAGTTCCATTGGAAAAATTGGAAGTTCCAATATCTCACGTGCATTGGAATCTTCCAATTAAATACTTTGACTATTGTATATAATAACTAAAATTTCAATATTTTCAATACTTTTAATATGATCTTTTAAATGAATATGAATATTCGATAATTGATAAAAAAATAAATAGGAAATTAAAAATTTGTTTAATTCTTTTTTAATACTTTGGAATACTTAAATACAATATACAAATACAATGTTAAACTAATAAAATTTAATAAATTATATTATATAAATACAATATTGATAAAATTTAATAAATTTTTATAATATTTATATTATGTGTCTTATAATAAATATTTTCCAATGAAAATTTATTGGAATTGGAAGCTTATTGGAAGGATTGGAATTGGAAGTCCAATAGTGCTTCCAACTTCACTGCTATTATATATGTTCCCAAAATTGATTTTAGATTTTTGAAGTATTTCGTCTTTTTGAGATTTATACAGAATCTATTTTATATATGGAAGTAAAAAAAGTACTCAGTTATATGTATCTTTAATTAAGAAATTTATCTGAGTGATCAAAAAATTTCAGATTTTAAGTAAAATAATTTCGTCTTTTATGAAAAACTATTTCGACTTTTTTTTCCAAAATTGCAATTTCGGGACCTCAAAATAATTTAGCGTGCAAGTATAGTTACTAGAATTCAAGGTCAAACCCATATTTCTAAATTTTCCCACTTTGGAGATTACTGTGTCACTAAAAATTTATCGTCACTTTTAATATCTTTCTAAATAAGACCTCCGTTAAAACCATTTCCTCACCCGACTATCAAAAAATTCATAAGGTCTATGTCATCTAATTATTGCAATAGATAACACAGTTTTTATTTTCGGGACTCCAATTACTTTTATATTTCTACCCCAATCCGTAAAATAATTATCCTTTTACTTTAAGAGAGTATTTTATCTACCCACTAGTTCTCACCAATCCTATTGCAATAAGAGTGATCTTACGGATTAAAGGATTCAAGGTTCTTATGGAGCTCAGAAAATGCATTCCTCATAATAAAGCTAAGCTTGAAGAGAGCATGGTATGTCATTACCTCCGTTTATTTCATTTTGTTGAGTTGTCCTTTCTTAATTATATTACCATTTAATATTAGTAATGTTAGGTAAAAGCTTTTGCAAATCTTTAAACTCCCTCTCAGAACTTTACAAATTTCTTCGATCGCAGGAAAGAAAGAATTTAAAAGTAAGTTAATAACTTAGACCTGGTTCCAAATAAATTTTGTTATTGTTCAATAAAAATAAAAATTTTTTTTTTTTTATATATAAAATTTTAATAAAAAATTAATAAGTGAAAAGAGTTCTTTATATAGGTGCAGACTTATTGATATAACATATTACAAAGTTAAGTCAAGTTATAAACATATTAAAAACATATTTCAGACATGTATTTGACGCAATGATATTTGACGTAATTTATAACGTATGAACATATTACAAAGTTAAGTCAAGTCATAAACATATTAAAGACGTATCCCAGACATGTATTTGACGTATTGACATTTGACGTAATTTATAACGTATGACATTGACATAACTTAGTTAAATCATGTAATATTATTTATTAAATTTTAAAAATTATAATTCATTATATATATAATTAATTATCAAAAATTTCATTAACTAATATACATCAGGAAATTTTTTATGTCGGAGGTTATTGTAATAATTTCGTTTTCAAAGGTTATTGAAGGTTATCGGACCAATAACCTTCGCAAATATTACGTTTATTATGATAAAGTGAAGGTTATTGAAGGTTATCGATATCAATAACCTTTGGAGTATTACGTTTTATTAATAAAAATGAAGGTTTTCGGTACCAATAACCTTCGTAAATATTACGTTTATGTTGGAGGTATTCGAAGGTTATCGGGGTGAAGGACTTCGAAGGCTTACGTTTAAAAAAATTTACTGATGTAGTAGCATCAAAATTTATATTATGATCTAAATNCAAAGTTAAGTCAAGTTATAAACATATTAAAAACATATTTCAGACATGTATTTGACGCAATGATATTTGACGTAATTTATAACGTATGAACATATTACAAAGTTAAGTCAAGTCATAAACATATTAAAGACGTATCCCAGACATGTATTTGACGTATTGACATTTGACGTAATTTATAACGTATGACATTGACATAACTTAGTTAAATCATGTAATATTATTTATTAAATTTTAAAAATTATAATTCATTATATATATAATTAATTATCAAAAATTTCATTAACTAATATACATCAGGAAATTTTTTATGTCGGAGGTTATTGTAATAATTTCGTTTTCAAAGGTTATTGAAGGTTATCGGACCAATAACCTTCGCAAATATTACGTTTATTATGATAAAGTGAAGGTTATTGAAGGTTATCGATATCAATAACCTTTGGAGTATTACGTTTTATTAATAAAAATGAAGGTTTTCGGTACCAATAACCTTCGTAAATATTACGTTTATGTTGGAGGTATTCGAAGGTTATCGGGGTGAAGGACTTCGAAGGCTTACGTTTAAAAAAATTTACTGATGTAGTAGCATCAAAATTTATATTATGATCTAAATTATTTGTTTCATTTATACTATCTATATCTGAATTATTTGAATTATTTTCAAAAAAGGGTTGTGGAATATTTATAATATTTTCTAAAATTAAAGTAGTTTGTGAAACTTGTTTATTATTTTCTAAAAAAGAACCAATAGTATCATTATTATTATATTCATTATCTAAAGAAATAATTTCACCAATTGCAGAATTCTTTACAATTTCTCTTAATTCAATTTCATTTATCTCTTTTCCATAATGAGATAATTCATTTTTAATACTTGTTAAATAATAAGAACAAATTTTTGTTATATTTTCAAGTTTATTAGTATCTAACCTTGTACGCTTGTCTCCTATTATCCATTTAAGTGTAAAAAAATTACGTTTACAACTAGCTTGTGAAGGAGTAATACATCAGGAAACTTTTCGGGGCATAAATTTTCTGTAAATTTACATCCCGAAAAGTTTCCTGATGTACCAAATAACCTAAGTGCAAAGTTTCGTAAATGGTATGGTTTTATTCTAATAAAATCTCACCAAAGTTCAAATGTATCCAAATTTAATTTATAAGGCAAATCAAATGGTTGTAATTTTTGATCATATTTACGAAATTGTAAAATAAGTTCTCTTCATTCTTGTTCAAAATGATCTAAATTTTGCCAAAGAGTTGATGCTGTAATTGTAGCATTTCTCTGTAACACCTAAACTTTTAAAAAAATTTAAATTAACTTAATTCAAAAAAATTTTAAAACAATTATTTTAGTTAATATTAAAATATACCTCGATAATAAGAGTGAAGATAATAACATAAAAGATAAGCTGAATATTGAAATTCAAGATATCTACGATTGAAAATTTGAATTATTGAAGTCTTAAAAGGATTTAATGAAGAAAGTTTAAATATTACCATTGTCAATTTAATCATTTGTACAAAACAATTAGCTAAAGAAGCTGATTTTGATTTAAAAATATTGATACATTCCTTAATAGGAATTCAAATAGAATGAATTTGATAACAAATAGTAAAAAATTCATCATTTTCAATTAAATCATGAACACTTTTACTTGAAATAATTTTATTATATTCTAAAAGTATCTAATAATAAATAATAAATCTTAATAAAAATTTATATTAAAAAATAATAATTTATATTATTTAAAAAATTCATACCCAATCAAATACAGGTTTAACACATAAAATTGAATCTGTAGTTATAAATAAAGAACTTCATCTAGTTTTACATCATGTTTGTAATTCTTTTATATTAATTTTCATATCTTTAAAACCTTGTCATAAGATCGCAATACTTTAATGTGAATTGTGAAAAAATTCAGTAATTTTTTCACAATTTGAAATAAAATTTTTAATATCATTTAGTTTTACCAAATCAGATGCTATTAAATTAATAGCATGAGCTACACAACGTACATCCCAAATATGTTCATATTTTTCATGAATTAAATTCCTGCAACTCGACAATTTGATGCATTATCAGTAATAATTGCAACAAATTTATCCAAACCAATTTTTTCAATGATATTGAAAATTTCTGAAACAAGAAATTCTTCTGTATGTAAGTCTGAAGAATAATTTCGTAAAACAATAATATATTCTTTTTTTTCTAGAGTTGTTACAATATAATTATAAAGTGAATAATTTTGTTTAAATGTCCAATTATCTAATGTTAATTATAAAATATTAATATTATTTTAAAAAATAAAATTATAAATTAATAAATAGAAATTTATTATAATATTTACTTAAAGTTAAATTATCAGCTGCTTTCAATTCTGATTTAACTTTTTGATTAACTCAAGAGATTTTTTCATCTAATAATCTTTCTGATAAAGTAAATCGAGATGGTGGAACATATCCTGAATTTAATTCTTTAAATAAATCTAATACAAATAGATTTTCAATAACATCAAATGGAATTTTTGTCATAATTCATGTCTTCAATAAAATATGATCAATTCTTTTATTTTTTTGAGGTAAAAGTGGTAAACTTGATCCAAAATGATGGGTAATTTTTTGTTGTTCTTTTGTTACTGATTTTAAAAGTAAATCTTTTAAATTTCATATATATTTGATATTATTATCTGCTAATTTATCTTGCCAGTACTTTCTAATATTATCAGAACAAGATGCACAATTATTTGCTAGATGTACTTTTAAAATTGAGGGTTTTCCTCTTGCTCACTCTTTTAAACAATAATGACACATAGCTTTATAATAGCCTGGGTTTGTTTCATCACCTTGAATAAAATATTCATCTAATTTAGGATCTCCTCTTTTAATTTTTTTTTGTTTATGTAATTTATGTTGTATGTTGATTTCCTTACTTTTGTCAATTTCTCTTATTTCTCTTGTTTTCGAAGTTTCTGAAGTTTCGTTATCTTGAAACTCATCTTTACCATTTGAAATTTCTATCATTTTTTATAATATGAAAAAAAATTTCATCTCATTTCTTTTTTTAAATTTTATTTATGTACAACATTATATCATTACCATTTTCACTACTATTTCTACTTTTTTTGCCATTTCTGTTATTTTGCTATTTCGACCATTTCTACTATTTTGACTGTTTTTACTATTTTAACTGTTTCTGTTATTTCAACCGTTTCTATTATTTTAACCGTTTTTATTATTTCGACTGTTTCTGCTATTTTTACTGTTTCTGTTATTTTTACCATTTCTATTATTTTACTGTTTTTATTATTTAACAATTTTGGTTAATGTCAATCTATCTTCTATTATTGTATTTTATATCTTGGTTGTCTATGAGCTACTATTAATATAATTATTTTTTATATTTAGAAATAGTTCAAGGATCGATTTCAGTAATTTTACGATTTGAGAAAGTGACATATAGTATACGTGTTGCCCAAATCCCAAATAATTTGGGATTTGGGATGCCAAAATGTACAAATTATTAGTATTTGGGATTTGGGATTTGGGATTTCGACAAAAAATATTAATTGTAATTTGGGATTTGGGATTTGGGATTTGGAATTTCGGCATTTGGGATTTCGGCATTTGGATTTTGAATTTGGGCGGCAGGTATAACATATAATAGGTATTTTTCTTTCTGTAATTTTTATTGTTGCTTTTATTTTTATTGTTGCTTTTAGTTTTATTGTTGCTTTATTTTATTACTAATTTAATCTATTTTTTTTGTTTTTGAAAATCGGTTACTTGGACTTGACAATTCTCAAGTTTGTCCTTGACAATTTTAATGATTTAAAAGATTCAAATATCAACAGTAAGCATCCTTTTTTATTTGTATAGTTGCTATTTCTTTTGGACTATTATTAATGTGGTTCTTCGGTATTATTAGTTTCAACTATACTTGCACGCTAAATTATTTTGGAGAAAAAAGTCGAAATAGTTTTTTATAGAAGACGAAATTATTTTATTTAAAACTCGAAATTTTTTAATCACCCAGATAAATTCCTTAATTAAAGATACATATAACTAGGTACTTTTTTTACTTCCATATATAGAATAGATTCTGCATCATCAGGAAACTTTTCAAAATGTAAATTTACAGAAAATTTACAGGACCTACAGAAATTTACGCCTAAAAAAATCAATTTTTTTGACTTTGATCACTATTTATAAGACAGGGAGCGATTTTTTACTAAGATATTCCTATGACAGATCGAAAGATCTGGTTCTTAGCTACAAGATGATATATGTTTCATTTCTGTAACATCAATATTCGCGAAGATATTCATGTTTAAAGTTTTACATTTGTGAAAAAATTTCCGTATAAATTTTCTAAAAATTTTTGTAATTCTGCCAGAAATTTTTATGATATCACATAAATTTCTGACAGAATTATAGAAATTTTCGAAAAATTTACATGAAAATTTTTTTACAGATGTAAAACTTTAAACGTGAATATTTTCGCAAATATTGATGTTATAGAAATGAAACACATATCATCTTGTAAAAAATCGCTCCCTGTCTTATAAATAGTGATCAAAGTCAAAAAAATTAATTTTTTTAAGTGTAAATTTCTGTAAATTTATGTCCTAAAAAGTTTCCTGATGATAAATCTCAAAAAGTCGAAATATCTCAAAAATCCAAAATCAATTTTGGAAACATGTATAGTTTCAACTTTGTTGTCTTCGGCGATTTTGAAATTTTTTGGATGAGTTTGACAGTTCTACATTAGATAAGTTAAAAATTTTTTGGTTTCTTCTATTTTTGTTATATGTTTGATTATTATTATATTATACTTATATATTTTTGTTTATATCTTTTATTTTTTTTTTATTTTTTTTTCTGATTTTCTTTATATTATACTTATATATTTTCGTTTATATCTTTTATTTTTCTTTTATTTTTTTTTTTCTGATTTTCTTTATATTATACTTATATATTTTCGTTTATATCTTTTATTTTTCTTTTATTTTTTTTTTCTGATTTTCTTTTATATAAATTCTGTTTGTGCAGTGATGTATACATGTCGTCAAAACTATTGAATTGAGTCAGACGCAATTAAAATTGAGAAAAATTGGAGTTGAGTCAAGGTAAATTTTAATTTTTACTAATAATTGACGCAATTAATTGAGTCAGACACAATTAAAAATTGAAATTTTAATAGTTGAGTCAAGGCCAAATTAATTTTGACGACATGTATACAGTGATGTCATCATTAAGTTTAATTATAATCTTGAATGGTTGGTGATGAAAATCTATCTGTATAATGGTGTTTATTGTTATACGCTGTATATTAAGCAATGTATATGTATAAAATTAATAAATAAAATGATACGTCATGTATTTTCATAGTTACGTCTAATAAAATATAAGGTATACCTCTATAAAAACTATAATATTTAAAATATACTTAAAATATATTTAAAATATACTTTATTAAATATTTTTTAAGTATTTTTAAGTATATAAGAAATTACTTAAAACATTGTTATTTTATACTTAAAATATATTTAAAATATATTTAAAAAATACTTAAAAAATACTTAATTTAGGTAATGAGTAAGTATGTTTTAGGTATATACTTAAAATATACTTAATTTTAAATATGTTTTAATAATATTTTAAGTGCTGATCCGTGAATGATCGGCACTAAATTACTATATAATTTTGGGGTAAAAATTTTTTTAGTACATATTGTAAAAAAATAATGCACGAATTTACGTCAAAGTAAAAATTACGAAATTTGCTTTCTGTTTCACCAAATCATGTGAAATAGTGTACAAAATATGGAAAAATACGATTTGATAAAAAAAAGTGAAAATTTACTTGACGAAAAAAACCTTTACTTTGTAGCGACGGGAGATTTTGACATATTCATATATATAATAATTATGTGATTTAGGTACTAAAATTTTAATTTTTATTGAAATTTTTTGCTTTTTTGCTATTTAAAATATTATTTATAGATTTTCTGAATTCATATTTTCTTCTAAAGTTCTCANTTTAAAAAATACTTAAAAAATACTTAATTTAGGTAATGAGTAAGTATGTTTTAGGTATATACTTAAAATATACTTAATTTTAAATATGTTTTAATAATATTTTAAGTGCTGATCCGTGAATGATCGGCACTAAATTACTATATAATTTTGGGGTAAAAATTTTTTTAGTACATATTGTAAAAAAATAATGCACGAATTTACGTCAAAGTAAAAATTACGAAATTTGCTTTCTGTTTCACCAAATCATGTGAAATAGTGTACAAAATATGGAAAAATACGATTTGATAAAAAAAAGTGAAAATTTACTTGACGAAAAAAACCTTTACTTTGTAGCGACGGGAGATTTTGACATATTCATATATATAATAATTATGTGATTTAGGTACTAAAATTTTAATTTTTATTGAAATTTTTTGCTTTTTTGCTATTTAAAATATTATTTATAGATTTTCTGAATTCATATTTTCTTCTAAAGTTCTCAATGCCATAGCTTCTTTCCACTTGCGCGAAAAAACAGTAATCCAATTTGATATTGTGGTCACTTTAGGTATTTCATTCTTTTCGATTTCACCAATTTCTGCACGTCTCAATAGTTCTTTATGCATTTGTTGGGCATTTAATTTTTGGCAGGGGTTTGTTGTTCCAGAATGGAACATTATTTTCAATAATCTTTTGATTTCTGCGGTCATTCGTTTCACTGGCTCACGTATTTTATTTTTTCATTTTCTTTTAGAGCCCAGCCAGAGAAAAAAAACCTGTAACTGTATCAAGTAATACTATCAATAATTTCCTTTTTATTATAGTATAAATATATATTATATTGTACCTTAGAGAGTCACGGCTTGTGGGAATTTCGACGATTTCTTGGTTTGTTATATTTGTTATATCAACTAAAACTGGATTCTATACATTTATATTAGATAAAATACGAAATTTTATAATTTTTTTATCTATATTTGTAAAATATACTTCACTAAATATATTTTTTTATCGAATATATAGAATATTTTTAGTTAGTAATATTGTATTATATATTATATAATAATAAAATAATAATAATAATAAAAAATAAAATAAAAAATAATAAAAATTTACCCGGTTTGTTTACTATTGGCATGGTCCATAATTTATTTAACTTTGAAGGTTGAGAATAAATTGGATTTGGTTTTTCGATTTTTCTTTTTTTTATAATTTTTTCAATTTTTTCTGTTGACCATATTTTCCATTCACCAATTCCTGGTAATGCTCGTGCAAAAATATATCTGCTATTTTCTTCATCAGTGGGCCAAGTCCATTCTTGATAATTAGAAATACCCGTAATGGTTCCTAATTTGGCTTTATCTAAATATATTCAAATAAATAATAAAAAAATAATTTATATATTATTTACAATTTAATTATACAATTTATAATATTTATAATATTTATTACCATTATCTCGGTTGGGATTTAAATTTGCAATTCTTGTACATCAGTAAATTTTTTTAAACGTAAGCCTTCGGAGTCCTTCACTCTGATAACCTTCGAATACCTCCAACATAAACGTAATATTTACGAAGGTTATTGGTATCGAAAACCTTCATTTTTATTAATAAAACGTAATACTCCAGAGGTTATTGATATCGATAACCTTCAATAACCTTCACTTTATCATAATAAACGTAATATTTGCGAAGGTTATTGGTCCAATAACTTTCAATAACCTTTGAAAACGAAATTATTACAATAACCTTCGACATAAAAAATTTCCTGATGTACCTGCCATATTTTTGATGGCTGATTCAATATCATCTCCCGAATTAATATCATATCCAAGTTTTATATATCTTTTTATAGCTTGTGAAATCTGTTGTATAAATAAATTGTAAACATTTGTTTCTTTTAAATGATAATAAAACTAAATATATACCTGAGTGTGATGACTATCAATTGCTGTTTTAGCCTCACCTGCTTCAAGAAAAACCCATTTTCGAGGAATTATATTATACCATTCTTTCCATTTTCCAACAATTAGCATTAATTCTGTACAATGATAATGCATTCCATTATCTGACATGATAGTTACCCATTTAGGTTTTGGATTAATTGTTTCAAAAACTGTATGCAGGGAAGAAGCCGTGTACCATGCATCTTGTCGTGTATCATCAGACCAGTGATCAAAAGTTTGAACGTTCATTTGATTTTGTTCTATATTTTTGGTATAAACAAGTACAGAATGAAGACTCCAGCCACGTTTGCCAAAAAATTCCGCTTTTGTTTCTCTAGCACTTTGAGGCAAAATCTTCATTTTGTAATCTACAATTATTACTGCTTCACCATCTAATTCTTCTAAATTTGTTCGTACATGAATATTTAAATAAGTCTTACGTGCATGATGTGCCATCCATGCTATTAATTTTTGTTTATATTCATCAAGAGTTTCAGAGTATTGTTCACTTAATATATCTTTCAATTTATCAAAAAAATGAAAAAGATTTTCACATTTGGAACAGGTAATTGGATGATCAAGATTACAGGCGCCAAAAGCATATCGTATACAGTGACTAATACAAGAATTGTAAATTGCAACACCATCCAATGAAATTTCAAGTTCTTTAGAATATTGTCTTCGTATATATCGTCGTAATTCTTGTGATTGTCTTAGTAATTGTTTCTATTGAAAATTTAAAATTAGTTCAAATTTAATTACAAAAAAAAATTTATATAAAATTTTATTGTATTACTTTTAGATTATTATCCATAATATGTGCAGAAATCATAACTTCAATATCACCAAATACTATATATCCACAATCATTATACATGGAACATAAACCACCAAGATTTTTATGATACACATATTAACCTCCTTCTAAACATGTCATAAAAGATGTACGACGTATACCATTTGGATATTCTTCTGAAAACCTTTCCCATAATGTTTTTTTTGTATCTTGCAAGTATAAAATAGGTTTTCCAGTTTTTATATCTGTTTTATATGAACTCATATTGACAAATTCTTTGTCATTCAAAAAGTTTTCAATTTGTTTGAGCATTTCAGGTGTAAATCTTTGTTTATTGATTACTGGTTTTACAAGTATTGGAGCTCCATAACCTTCATTACGTGCATGTTTTCTAGATTCTAAAATTGTATTTCTTCCAACCTTTATGTAAAAAAATAATAATTAAAATATAAAAATAAATAAAATAATAATAAAATAAATAATAAATAAAAAACTAAATAAAAAATAATAAAATAAATATTTACATTTAGATTTTGTTCCAGTTCTTTATATGTAAATTCATTAGCAATTATAGAAAGAATACGTCTTTTTTCATCCGAATTTTTTTTATTACATGCAAGTGCATGTTCAAAACATTTCCAAAATGCTCGTGTTGTATTTGGCATATTTTTTGGAATACTAATAAGAAATTCTCTTTTATATAATGCAGCGAAAGCTACTTTTTCTACTTGTCCATTTATAGATTTCGTCCATAATTGATACTAATATAAAAATTCTATTTTATTATAAAATATTTTTTTATTTCAAAAAAAAAATTATAAAAAAATAAAAATTATACGTTACTTTTGATTCTTCTTGTGACCACAGAGTTATATTGGTTGCACCAATAGCATGCAACATAGTTTTCCACGCACCCAATTCACGCTCACTAAATTCATATCCTGATGGATAAATAGTACACAATGAAAGTTCTAATTCGATTACTGGATNTAAAATAAATATTTACATTTAGATTTTGTTCCAGTTCTTTATATGTAAATTCATTAGCAATTATAGAAAGAATACGTCTTTTTTCATCCGAATTTTTTTTATTACATGCAAGTGCATGTTCAAAACATTTCCAAAATGCTCGTGTTGTATTTGGCATATTTTTTGGAATACTAATAAGAAATTCTCTTTTATATAATGCAGCGAAAGCTACTTTTTCTACTTGTCCATTTATAGATTTCGTCCATAATTGATACTAATATAAAAATTCTATTTTATTATAAAATATTTTTTTATTTCAAAAAAAAAATTATAAAAAAATAAAAATTATACGTTACTTTTGATTCTTCTTGTGACCACAGAGTTATATTGGTTGCACCAATAGCATGCAACATAGTTTTCCACGCACCCAATTCACGCTCACTAAATTCATATCCTGATGGATAAATAGTACACAATGAAAGTTCTAATTCGATTACTGGATTTTCAGATTCATTCCAAGTTTTAAAAAAAAATTTCCAATCAACATTTGCAATGGTTCTTCTTTTTACATGATAATTAAATAATTGTTGCAAAATATCCTCATTATTCCAATCATTAAGTGTACATTTAGGTATCTTATGTTGCTGAATTAAATTTTTCGTAATTGGATTATCAAGTTCAAAAAGTTGTATACCCGTAAACTTTTGTAATTGACCTTGGTGTTTTTCTAATAAATTGTTTTTTTAAAACAGATTCTTGATATATTTCAACAATACATTTTTTATCCTCAAATCGTGAGTATACATGTTCCCAAAATTGATTTTGGATTTTTGAGGTATTTCGACTTTTTGAGATTTATGCAGAATCTATTCTATATATGGAAGTAAAAAAAGTACCCAGTTATATGTATCTTTAATCAAGGAATTTATCTGGGTGGTCAAAAAATTTCAGGTTTTAAATAAAATAATTTCGTCTTCTATGAAAAACTATTTCAACTTTTTTCCCCAAAATTGCAATTTCGGGGCTCCAAAATAATTTAGCGTGCAAGTATAATCGTGAGACAAAAATTGATTGTTTTTTTTCGTATGTATTAATTAATGAAGCTTGAAATCCAGAACCAGCGTAACACCATTTTTCATATGAAGAAATCCTGATACTATAAATAAAAATATTTTTATTTCCAATATTAATGTTAACAGGAGTAAATTGAATGTTTTTTTTTAAACTTTCAAGAATATCTTTATTCTTCCAACCCATTATTTGATATCCTGAATAACGGGTATATGTATTGAAACGGTATTTATATGCAGTAGAAATTGCTTTGGTGGGACTTGCTTCTGAGACAACATGTAATCCACATTGATAACAGTATACTGGCAATAATGCAGTATTTCCGGAACCAAATTGTACTATTATAAAAAAATCTTCATCGTTAAGACAAACTTTAACTTTTTGTCCAAGTCTAATTGGAAAAATAGTTTGATCTTCATTTGAAACTAGTCATCAATAAGAAGAGTAGGGCCCATAATGTAGTTCTGAAACTATGAAGCCTAGAGTTATTAAGGTAGTGCGAGAATTTTGGGACATTTCAATTAATACAAAAGGTTGTCATTGAGAGATTCGAGTTTATTATAGTCATTAATTATAAAACTTATCCCCAAATTTATTAGGTGACACTCATATGATTCAATACCGATCATTCGTGGATCACGACTTAAGTATGTTTTAAGTATATACCTAAAATATACTTACTTATTATCTAAATTAAGTATTTTTTAAACATATTTTAATGTATTTTAAGTACAAAATAATAATATTTTAAGTAGTTTTTTATAAATACAATTAAGTATATTTTAAGTATATTTTAATTTATTTTAATAATATTTTAATTATATTTTAAATATTTTTTAAACATATGTATTTTTTATAGGGTATGTCAAGAGTTACAGTATATGTTTATAGTTACAACATATGTCAAGAGTTATAGCATAAGTTGATAGTTCTGTCATGCGTTGTTATCGGATAGAATTACCATAACAAAACATATTAAAATATATAATCATGATATTATTTAACCCTGTATTAGAGGTGCGATCCGTGGATGTCTTATCCGTCAATCTGACGGATTATCCGTGGTGACACGAATTGACAGATCATTTTTTAAAAATTTAAAAGATCCGGATTAAAAAAAATATAATCCGGATTAATTCGGATTATATATATCAATCCGCGGATTAATCACGGATTGATTACGGATTGAAGGATTAATCCGGATTGTTCTCTAATCCGAGGATTATTCTTTTAATCTGTAAATTATTTTTTTAATCTGTGATATGATATTTCTTTCTTTAAATATTATATTACAATTATTATTTTGAGTTAAAAAGATAATTATATAGTTTAAAAGAGTTTAGAGTTATAAGTGAGTAATATTATATTTATTTTATTAGTTTAGAATATTTTCAGATATTTAAAGGTACTAACTATTACTTTTTAAAACTATTTTATAGTGAAATC
>PQFF01000306.1:19425-35348 GCA_003547095.1 Diversispora epigaea | reverse complement strand
TCCAGCGATCATGGACCCAAATATTTCATTACCAATTATTAATCTTGCATGTTGGTTCATAGTTACTTCCATACACGCATTTACATCCTTCTTTTTTCTATTATATAATGTTGCATACCATTCACATAATATTTTTTGAACTTCTATAGGAATACTTACCTTTTCATGCGAAGGCATCAGCATACGTCCTGGTATAAGTTCAGTGCCATAGATCTTATTAGATATATCATGTCTCATTGAGATAAAATACTGTAACTCTTCTCTATCAAATTCATTAGTTACAGCTAAACTGCCGGCAGCTTTCTTTGGAGAAAGAAATTGATGGGACTTCTCTAGGAGACCAGATGTCTATTGACGTGTCAGATGATAATCCACAAGCGAATTTTTAAGAACAATTCGCATAAGTTCAGGTTCGATCTGTCGATTACTGTTGGGATATGAACCTATGAAAAGATTTGTGTTAAAATTTTATTTATTATAATTTCGTACACCCGATATGTGTGGCTTACCTATGTATCCATTTAATCGCTCGTACGGGAATAACCAAAAACTATAAACAGAGCCATAATCCCGTATGCATTCAGGAATATGCATTGATAAATGAATATTACTTGTAATAAATTCAGGCCCATAGGTTCTTTCTATATTTATTGACATATCCCTTAATCTTTCTTGGGCTTCTTGCAGATCATCTTCAGTAACAAATCTAGCAACCAATAAGTTACACGCCCGAACAAAATGTCCCAATATCTTTCTATCATTATCATCTAACATGTCCCATAAAATTGTTGTTGCATATATCATAATAAAGGTCTTCCATTGGTCAGCAGTGAGCTTTGAAAATCCTTCTCCGATAGCAATTTTTGGAGGGATTCGACCAATATCAGATGGAAGTTGAACGCTATCCATCCTTTTTTGTGCTGTACGAAGTTGCTCAGAATTTAACTTATTTTCTTTAATAAATATGGATTGAATAATCCATTTTGCAATTCCAAGGAACAAGCAATGCATTGGATCCACTACTGCAAATCTGATCGGATCCATGTAAGGGAGACGAAGCAATTCAGACCATCGCACTCCGTTTATTTTAAAATGAGCTTCTCTTGTTCCTCTGGTGTCACATTTAAGCCATTCTTGAGCATATTGTCTATGTTTTTGGGGATCTGCAGATTCTGTAATCCATTGTTCATAATCATGCATGCCACCATAATGAGTTTTTTTGAACTTCTCACTATATCGGCCTCTTTTCGGGCACCTGTGACATTTCATTACTGCAGATCCATGCCCAAATAACTTTCGTGTAGCTGGAATATCGGAAGAACCTACTATTATTGCAACTCTTATATCGAGCCCATCTTTATTTTCAAATGTAACAGGAACTTTCCACCTTTCCCATAATTCCTTAAGTTCATCAACTATCGGAGATAGATAATGGTTTATTTGGTTTTTATCGACTTCCTTAGGTCCGGGTAGAAAGCCTAAATAAATAATATTTTCGGGTTTATTTCTTTCTGCCCTTGGAAGATTACATATCGAAGCATAAATAGCACCAGTGCTATGTTGTGTATATTTAAAGGGTTGGAACCAGTCCAAATTTATTAATAGACCTAAATTCGAGGTAGCAATTTCTTTACTAAAAAATTTGCTTCCATCAAAAGGAAATGTATTCCATACTTTTCCATCATATATATCGGCATAAATATTATTATCATAATTTCTTGTACCCGATTGTTCTAGCATTTTTTCAAAACCGGATCTTTGGTACAAGAGACTTAATTGTTGTTTAATTGAGGGCTTAGGGTATAGCATTCGGGGGATAGCTACCATATTTTTCATATTTTTTTTGAGGGAGGAGAGTTCATTATTGCATAACTTCTTACGGGAAGATACCGGATTATTAGGATATTCTTCATAATGGCAATTCATAATTGTCAACTTATTNAACTATTTTTAGTGAAATCGGGTGGCGCAGTACCGTTAGACAAAAAAAAGAATAATATTTTAATAAAATAACTAATAAATAAAAATAAAAAACTATAAAATTGTATTTCTATTTCACAAAATTAATTATTAATTAAATAAATATATAAATAATATAAATTATTTAATTAAATAACAAATATTAATAAATAATAAAATTTTAAGTTAAATATATACTTTAAAAAAAATAAATTGAACGAATAATCTGCGGATTGAACAGATAATTTGCGGATTGAACAGATAATCTTCGGATTGGACGGATTAAGCGGATTATCCACGGATTGAATAAATGATCCGCGGATTGAACGGATTATCCGTGGATTGAACGGATAATCCGCGGATTGATTAAATTGACTCCATAACAGATTACGGATTAAATTTTTGATAGTGATACGGATGACAGATTACACGGATTAATCCGGATCGTACCACTACCCTGTATTTTATTAGAAATAATTATTTAACAAATGGAAATATAAATATTAAAATAATAATTTTATTAATAATGATTAGTAATAATTAATAACATTTACACTGGTCGAATGAACTAAAATCGGAATCCTATTGATGGCGCAAATATGCATAAATCGGACATCCTATTTGTGAAAATTCATAAATCAGAAATTCCTATTTATAAATTAGAAAAAATTAACTACCTATACTTAATAAATCTTAACAAATTTAGCCATTAATCGAAATCCTATTCATGATAAAACTGTCCTATTTTTTTCCATTTGACCAGTGTTATTAACATGTAAATAGGAAGTCAAATAGTTTAGTTACACAAAATATAAATAACACAAGTCACATGTTCACATAACATAGTTATACAAATATTATATAACTATTATTAATTATCATTAATTAGTATTACTTAGTATTGATTATTATTATATAGTATTTATTAGTATTAATTATTAGTATAATATATATTTTATATTTAGTAAGTTATATAATAAATATATTAACCAATAGTAATAGTGCACAGTAATGGCACAATAATGTATTTGCTTATAAAAAGGAAACTTATTCGACTTGGTTCCTTTAGCTTTTAGTTTTTAACACTGGTCGAATGGAAAAAAATAGGACGGTTTTATCATGAATAGGATTCCGATTGATGGCTAAATTTGCTAAGATTTATTAAATATAGGCAGTCGATTTTTTCCGATTTATAAATAGGAATTTCTGATTTATGAATTTTCACAAATAGGATATCCGATTTATGCATATTTCCGCCATCAATAGGATTCCAATTTTTGTTCATTCGACCAGTGTAACTTAAAGTTCAAGGAAGTTGAAAAATAATATTATAATTATAAAAATATAATTGTATTATTATAATTATAAAAATATAATTGTATTATTAGAAAGTGTTCATTAAATAAAATATTAATAAATATTAAATAAAATAATTAAAGAAATTTATTATCGTATTTATTTGATATAATGTTTATTAAAAATTGTTTAATAAAAGAAGTACTAATGAATTAAAGAGGATATCTTTAATAAAAGATAGAAGTATCTAAAGTATGAATTATAAGGAAGTTATTCATGAAGGAAGTCCGTAATAAAGGAAGTTCTAAGATTAATAATAAAAAAATTTATTATTAAAGGAAGTTATTAACACTGGTCGAAAATTTATAAAAACTACACCTATTGGGTACCAGATAGGTGTAGTATCTGTGCCTAATATCGTACACATATCGGGTACCCGATAGGTGTAAAAATGTTTTTTTACACATATCGGGTACCCGATAAGTGTGAAAAATGGTTTCTCACACCTATCGGGTACCCGATATGTGTACGATATTACACAGGTCGAAATCTGTATTTCGGGCACCTATCGGGCACTTATCGGGGACCTATCGAGAACCTATCGGGCCCCCCGATAGGTGTAAATAAATACTAGTCAGGGAGATATCGGTCATTTATAAAAAATCGGGTCCCCGATATATTAAAGTACCCGATATTTTTTTTTAATCAAATTTTTTATATCCCCGATAGGTGTATTAAATATTACCGATATTTATTAAGATCCCCGATTTTTGTAATAAATATCAGCTACCCGATATTTATTTACAACTATCGGGTGCACGATATTTATTTTACAACTATCGGATCACCGATATGTGTAAATAAATAATATCGGGTCACCGATATGTGTAAATAATATCGGGCACCCGATATACATTTTAGCATATCATGTTTTTAACCTTTATTTACGCTTATCAGAAACACAATATTGAATTTCTCGTGTTCAAATATAATATTTACTTCTCAAATCAAGTTTAAATCAAGTTTTCATACATGCTAAGAGATTATTTAAAACAATAAAAATATAACTATGCTTTATTATTTATATGAAAATAATATATATAATATAAATAAAATAAAATAAATTAAACAATAAATCTTCAATTCAACGGAATTATTGAGACATAATTATCGCTTTTTCCCACTCGATAATTTATCTTAATTGCTCGACCATATATTCTATACACTGCTATAATTGAATCTTGACCTTCCTCACAGTATTCTGCTTTCCATAATTCTGTATTTGACTTTTCAGGTTCCATAAATTTATGTTTAAATCGTATATTAGAGGAAGGCGCATTTTTATACCATTTGACATATGCTAGAAGATGTGTTTTGGGTCCTTTTGGAAGTGTTAGAGTATGTTCGAAATAATATTGTACCTCTCCAGGGTAAATATCACTGCTTCCATCTCTGTATGTTTTCCACTTCGCTAATATAATTGCATTATTTTCATGTCGTCCAGCGATCATGGACCCAAATATTTCATTACCAATTATTAATCTTGCATGTTGGTTCATAGTTACTTCCATACACGCATTTACATCCTTCTTTTTTCTATTATATAATGTTGCATACCATTCACATAATATTTTTTGAACTTCTATAGGAATATTTACCTTTTCATGCGAAGGCGTCAGCATACGTTCTGGTATAAGTTCAGTGCCATAGATCTTATTAGATATATCATGTCTCATTGAGATAAAATACTGTAACTCTTCTCTATCAAATTCATTAGTTACAGCTAAACTGCCGGCAGCTTTCTTTGGAGAAAGAAATTGATGGGACTTCTCTAGGAGACCAGATGTCTATTGACGTGTCAGATGATAATCCACAAGCGAATTTTTAAGAACAATTCGCATAAGTTCAGGTTCGATCTGTCGATTACTGTTGGGATATGAACCTATGAAAAGATTTGTGTTAAAATTTTATTTATTATAATTTCGTACACCCGATATGTGTGGCTTACCTATGTATCCATTTAATCGCTCGTACGGGAATAACCAAAAACTATAAACAGAGCCATAATCCCGTATGCATTCAGGAATATGCATTGATAAATGAATATTACTTGTAATAAATTCAGGCCCATAGGTTCTTTCTATATTTATTGACATATCCCTTAATCTTTCTTGGGCTTCTTGCAGATCATCTTCAGTAACAAATCTAGCAACCAATAAGTTACACGCCCGAACAAAATGTCCCAATATCTTTCTATCATTATCATNATATAATATAAATAAAATAAAATAAATTAAACAATAAATCTTCAATTCAACGGAATTATTGAGACATAATTATCGCTTTTTCCCACTCGATAATTTATCTTAATTGCTCGACCATATATTCTATACACTGCTATAATTGAATCTTGACCTTCCTCACAGTATTCTGCTTTCCATAATTCTGTATTTGACTTTTCAGGTTCCATAAATTTATGTTTAAATCGTATATTAGAGGAAGGCGCATTTTTATACCATTTGACATATGCTAGAAGATGTGTTTTGGGTCCTTTTGGAAGTGTTAGAGTATGTTCGAAATAATATTGTACCTCTCCAGGGTAAATATCACTGCTTCCATCTCTGTATGTTTTCCACTTCGCTAATATAATTGCATTATTTTCATGTCGTCCAGCGATCATGGACCCAAATATTTCATTACCAATTATTAATCTTGCATGTTGGTTCATAGTTACTTCCATACACGCATTTACATCCTTCTTTTTTCTATTATATAATGTTGCATACCATTCACATAATATTTTTTGAACTTCTATAGGAATATTTACCTTTTCATGCGAAGGCGTCAGCATACGTTCTGGTATAAGTTCAGTGCCATAGATCTTATTAGATATATCATGTCTCATTGAGATAAAATACTGTAACTCTTCTCTATCAAATTCATTAGTTACAGCTAAACTGCCGGCAGCTTTCTTTGGAGAAAGAAATTGATGGGACTTCTCTAGGAGACCAGATGTCTATTGACGTGTCAGATGATAATCCACAAGCGAATTTTTAAGAACAATTCGCATAAGTTCAGGTTCGATCTGTCGATTACTGTTGGGATATGAACCTATGAAAAGATTTGTGTTAAAATTTTATTTATTATAATTTCGTACACCCGATATGTGTGGCTTACCTATGTATCCATTTAATCGCTCGTACGGGAATAACCAAAAACTATAAACAGAGCCATAATCCCGTATGCATTCAGGAATATGCATTGATAAATGAATATTACTTGTAATAAATTCAGGCCCATAGGTTCTTTCTATATTTATTGACATATCCCTTAATCTTTCTTGGGCTTCTTGCAGATCATCTTCAGTAACAAATCTAGCAACCAATAAGTTACACGCCCGAACAAAATGTCCCAATATCTTTCTATCATTATCATCTAACATGTCCCATAAAATTGTTGTTGCATATATCATAATAAAGGTCTTCCATTGGTCAGCAGTGAGCTTTGAAAATCCTTCTCCGATAGCAATTTTTGGAGGGATTCGACCAATATCAGATGGAAGTTGAACGCTATCCATCCTTTTTTGTGCTGTACGAAGTTGCTCAGAATTTAACTTATTTTCTTTAATAAATATGGATTGAATAATCCATTTTGCAATTCCAAGGAACAAGCAATGCATTGGATCCACTACTGCAAATCTGATCGGATCCATGTAAGGGAGACGAAGCAATTCAGACCATCGCACTCCGTTTATTTTAAAATGAGCTTCTCTTGTTCCTCTGGTGTCACATTTAAGCCATTCTTGAGCATATTGTCTATGTTTTTGGGGATCTGCAGATTCTGTAATCCATTGTTCATAATCATGCATGCCACCATAATGAGTTTTTTTGAACTTCTCACTATATCGGCCTCTTTTCGGGCACCTGTGACATTTCATTACTGCAGATCCATGCCCAAATAACTTTCGTGTAGCTGGAATATCGGAAGAACCTACTATTATTGCAACTCTTATATCGAGCCCATCTTTATTTTCAAATGTAACAGGAACTTTCCACCTTTCCCATAATTCCTTAAGTTCATCAACTATCGGAGATAGATAATGGTTTATTTGGTTTTTATCGACTTCCTTAGGTCCGGGTAGAAAGCCTAAATAAATAATATTTTCGGGTTTATTTCTTTCTGCCCTTGGAAGATTACATATCGAAGCATAAATAGCACCAGTGCTATGTTGTGTATATTTAAAGGGTTGGAACCAGTCCAAATTTATTAATAGACCTAAATTCGAGGTAGCAATTTCTTTACTAAAAAATTTGCTTCCATCAAAAGGAAATGTATTCCATACTTTTCCATCATATATATCGGCATAAATATTATTATCATAATTTCTTGTACCCGATTGTTCTAGCATTTTTTCAAAACCGGATCTTTGGTACAAGAGACTTAATTGTTGTTTAATTGAGGGCTTAGGGTATAGCATTCGGGGGATAGCTACCATATTTTTCATATTTTTTTTGAGGGAGGAGAGTTCATTATTGCATAACTTCTTACGGGAAGATACCGGATTATTAGGATATTCTTCATAATGGCAATTCATAATTGTCAACTTATTGTTTTCTTTATAATTGCATATAATCTTAGAATCATATAATTTATGACAGTTTGTACAAACTGCCATCCTNCCCGATATTTATTTACAACTATCGGGTGCACGATATTTATTTTACAACTATCGGATCACCGATATGTGTAAATAAATAATATCGGGTCACCGATATGTGTAAATAATATCGGGCACCCGATATACATTTTAGCATATCATGTTTTTAACCTTTATTTACGCTTATCAGAAACACAATATTGAATTTCTCGTGTTCAAATATAATATTTACTTCTCAAATCAAGTTTAAATCAAGTTTTCATACATGCTAAGAGATTATTTAAAACAATAAAAATATAACTATGCTTTATTATTTATATGAAAATAATATATATAATATAAATAAAATAAAATAAATTAAACAATAAATCTTCAATTCAACGGAATTATTGAGACATAATTATCGCTTTTTCCCACTCGATAATTTATCTTAATTGCTCGACCATATATTCTATACACTGCTATAATTGAATCTTGACCTTCCTCACAGTATTCTGCTTTCCATAATTCTGTATTTGACTTTTCAGGTTCCATAAATTTATGTTTAAATCGTATATTAGAGGAAGGCGCATTTTTATACCATTTGACATATGCTAGAAGATGTGTTTTGGGTCCTTTTGGAAGTGTTAGAGTATGTTCGAAATAATATTGTACCTCTCCAGGGTAAATATCACTGCTTCCATCTCTGTATGTTTTCCACTTCGCTAATATAATTGCATTATTTTCATGTCGTCCAGCGATCATGGACCCAAATATTTCATTACCAATTATTAATCTTGCATGTTGGTTCATAGTTACTTCCATACACGCATTTACATCCTTCTTTTTTCTATTATATAATGTTGCATACCATTCACATAATATTTTTTGAACTTCTATAGGAATATTTACCTTTTCATGCGAAGGCGTCAGCATACGTTCTGGTATAAGTTCAGTGCCATAGATCTTATTAGATATATCATGTCTCATTGAGATAAAATACTGTAACTCTTCTCTATCAAATTCATTAGTTACAGCTAAACTGCCGGCAGCTTTCTTTGGAGAAAGAAATTGATGGGACTTCTCTAGGAGACCAGATGTCTATTGACGTGTCAGATGATAATCCACAAGCGAATTTTTAAGAACAATTCGCATAAGTTCAGGTTCGATCTGTCGATTACTGTTGGGATATGAACCTATGAAAAGATTTGTGTTAAAATTTTATTTATTATAATTTCGTACACCCGATATGTGTGGCTTACCTATGTATCCATTTAATCGCTCGTACGGGAATAACCAAAAACTATAAACAGAGCCATAATCCCGTATGCATTCAGGAATATGCATTGATAAATGAATATTACTTGTAATAAATTCAGGCCCATAGGTTCTTTCTATATTTATTGACATATCCCTTAATCTTTCTTGGGCTTCTTGCAGATCATCTTCAGTAACAAATCTAGCAACCAATAAGTTACACGCCCGAACAAAATGTCCCAATATCTTTCTATCATTATCATCTAACATGTCCCATAAAATTGTTGTTGCATATATCATAATAAAGGTCTTCCATTGGTCAGCAGTGAGCTTTGAAAATCCTTCTCCGATAGCAATTTTTGGAGGGATTCGACCAATATCAGATGGAAGTTGAACGCTATCCATCCTTTTTTGTGCTGTACGAAGTTGCTCAGAATTTAACTTATTTTCTTTAATAAATATGGATTGAATAATCCATTTTGCAATTCCAAGGAACAAGCAATGCATTGGATCCACTACTGCAAATCTGATCGGATCCATGTAAGGGAGACGAAGCAATTCAGACCATCGCACTCCGTTTATTTTAAAATGAGCTTCTCTTGTTCCTCTGGTGTCACATTTAAGCCATTCTTGAGCATATTGTCTATGTTTTTGGGGATCTGCAGATTCTGTAATCCATTGTTCATAATCATGCATGCCACCATAATGAGTTTTTTTGAACTTCTCACTATATCGGCCTCTTTTCGGGCACCTGTGACATTTCATTACTGCAGATCCATGCCCAAATAACTTTCGTGTAGCTGGAATATCGGAAGAACCTACTATTATTGCAACTCTTATATCGAGCCCATCTTTATTTTCAAATGTAACAGGAACTTTCCACCTTTCCCATAATTCCTTAAGTTCATCAACTATCGGAGATAGATAATGGTTTATTTGGTTTTTATCGACTTCCTTAGGTCCGGGTAGAAAGCCTAAATAAATAATATTTTCGGGTTTATTTCTTTCTGCCCTTGGAAGATTACATATCGAAGCATAAATAGCACCAGTGCTATGTTGTGTATATTTAAAGGGTTGGAACCAGTCCAAATTTATTAATAGACCTAAATTCGAGGTAGCAATTTCTTTACTAAAAAATTTGCTTCCATCAAAAGGAAATGTATTCCATACTTTTCCATCATATATATCGGCATAAATATTATTATCATAATTTCTTGTACCCGATTGTTCTAGCATTTTTTCAAAACCGGATCTTTGGTACAAGAGACTTAATTGTTGTTTAATTGAGGGCTTAGGGTATAGCATTCGGGGGATAGCTACCATATTTTTCATATTTTTTTTGAGGGAGGAGAGTTCATTATTGCATAACTTCTTACGGGAAGATACCGGATTATTAGGATATTCTTCATAATGGCAATTCATAATTGTCAACTTATTGTTTTCTTTATAATTGCATATAATCTTAGAATCATATAATTTATGACAGTTTGTACAAACTGCCATCCTTAATTTTGGTTGAAAAATTCCTAACCTCTTTTTTGCTAAATACAAAGATGCAGGAAATTCCCAGAACTTAGAATCATCTATAGATTTGAGCATAACATTTAAAAATTTAATTAACGCCTCCAGGGCATTATCAGATAATCGATATCGTTGTTGAAACTTAAATAACCAGATAAGTATCTCTATATCTATCTTATCTTCTAGTTCTACTCCTTCATAATTTTCGTTCTCTTCTTCTAGCTTAGGTGTAATAAATAAATTATTTTCTTCAAATACTTCTTCGTGCTCATTTTCTGATTCTACATTCACATCTAATTCTTCATCATCCTCTCGGTCATCAATCAATTCATTATCATCATCACGATATTCTTCAAGGTCATCAATTAATTCATTNATCACCTAAATCATACAAAAGCATATCATCAAATATATCAGGAGTCTCTTCTATAAGTGGATTATGAAATTGATCATTTCTGGATCGCGATGATGATGCCACAATGATTTCATCATCAAGATCCATCCCTGAAAGCATATTATTTATTGATGTATCCCTTTTTAACTTAGGTAAACGAGCAGTTTCTTCATCCGGAATGAACTGTCGGGAGCTTCTTTTTTTTTTCTTGCTACTCGTGATTAACGATGCATTTTCATTTTCTAAGAAAGGTAATAAATGTTACACAAAATAAAAATTGATATATCGGGCACCTGAAAAATGAAAATTTGATATATCGGGTACCCGATTTGGTAATAACAACGTTGCAATTTAATAAACTTACTATATTTTCTTGATTCAATCCTTGCTAACTGATTCTTTCTTGAACTTTTAGATTTCCACAATTCTTTATTATTAGCATGCTTCTCCTGAGTTCTTGCTACAACTTCTTTACCATTACACAATAGACAATTGCATACATATTTATATGTCTTCGTAGAAACTAAGCTAGTTAATGGTGCTGATTTTTGAGACATTTTTTCAAAATATATTAATATATTAGTAAATTGGTTAAAAAAATGATTTATAAATTGTTCTGAAAATTTTACAAAATATAATATTTCCCTTTTTATATAATTTCGCTAATACACATTTTTTGTAAATTTGCTTTACGTTTTCATGTTTCAAAATTTGAGAAATTTATGTTTATTAATTTTTAAATTAACGCGTTTTTTTATAATTCGCGTCTCAATATTTGAGAAGATTCATGTTTATTATATATATATGCGCTTTTATAATTCGTATCACAATATAAATTACTTATTATAATTCGTGTTATTTATATATAAATTACTTATTATTATTATAATATTAATAGTGTAGCACAAACTTGATGATCTCTGATCCTACTATACATAAAATAAACAAATACCTTTTTTCATAAATATCACTCTCTCACATAATACTCCTTGAGAGCACAACATCTCTTTGCGGCTGATAATATTAATACAGTGCGGAACCTCTATAATAGAAACTTGGTTATAATAAAAATTGATCAACTATTTTGCCTTAAAACTTTTTTTCCAAATATAGAAATAAAAATTCTAACTGTAGAAAATGATAGCCCAGAACCTAAGCTTTCAGAATCATCGGTTAAAATTTTAATCTGATTAAAATTGATCAACTTTTACTGCATCAGGAAATTTTTAAAGACGAATATATCCGGATATAATTGCCCACCCCCAGGTTTATCCGCATAAATCGCATTAATCCAGATTAATCCGCATTTATCCAGATTAATTCATATGTTACACCGAATATATTCAGATTATATTCAGATAAATTGCGAATATATCCAGATATAATTCAGTTTTATTAATAGCGAATAAACCTGGATATATTCGCCCTTAAAAATTTCCTGATGTGGGGTTAAAGTTATACAATTTAATTATACCCATCAAATTTGAGAATATACTAAAAATAGAAAACCATTGTAATTTCACCTGAAATAAGTCTGAAAAAAAATTTTCAACAGTTTCCAATATTTTATACCTTTTAAAAATATAAAAATATATACGTAAATCATAGAGATATATGGATATATACAAAAAAAATATTACTGGAAAAATGGTAGAATATGCAGTTAAAAATATAAATCTCATTATAATGTACCTGATACAATTTATAATAAATTAAATAATTAAAATTTTATTTTTATTTTTTATAGATTTTTTTATAACAATCCTTATTAATATATAATATGGTCACGTGTTCTTGAATTCCTGAATTCTAATTGGTTAAAATCGCATTACATGGTGCTTACATAAACCAAGAAAATTGAGAAAATTTTTTTTTCCATAAATAGATTCCTCCAAATGTATACATTCAAATACTATAATATAAAAGAAATCTGATCGGTGGATTAAATTTTATTTAAGATTTTCTAAGTTCCTATTATAGAGGTTCCGCACTGTAGTACCATATTATATATTTACAAGTCTTGTAATTTATAATTATGATATTTTTATATTATATATACTATAGATATATTAATAGATATATTACAACTATTATAATGTTAAGATTAATATATGATACGACCAATCCCCGATAAGTGTATTTCATTTTTATTTTGGGTTTTCATAAAATATCGGATACTGACTTTTCTTAGCTAAAAAATTTTAACAAAAAAAAAAACGAAAATAACGCGTCAAGGATATATAAATTTTATTATTCGTTTATTTATTAAAAATATTTTAATAAATATATATACAGAAGTATGATTGTTTTTTGGTTTTTTTTTAAAGAAAAGTTATTTTAAGTAAATAATATCATATCTCCGATGTATCTAATTTATTTTAATACATAATTTTTATAGATGAATATTGAACGAAATTATTAAGTAAGTGAAAATACTATGATGAAATAATTATTATATGAGAATAATATCAATATATTATTATATCATTTTTACGATATCAAAAATATCAAAGAGTAACGTAATGATATCAAAAATATCAAAGAATAACGTAATTCTTAAAGATCGACTACCCGAAAAATAGAATATATAAAGAATCGCTTTTTTCTTCGTTTTTTTTTTAAAAAATATTATTTTAATTAAATTAGAATTAAATTAGATAGTTAATAAAATAATATTTTTTCAATTTTCAAAATGACCAAATCTCATAAAGCAAAAAAAGCAAGAAAAGCAAAAAAAGCAAAAAGATTCTCTATCGCGTCCCCCATTAAGGCAATAAAAAAAAAAGGAAAAAAAAATCAAAAAAATAAAATAACAAAAAAACGTAATATTAAATATTTTAATTTTTAAATATTTAAATTATAATTAATATTAATAACGAATATAATTTTATATATTTAATAGAAATTTCCCAATTAGGTCATTTTTATTACGACTTAATGACAAAAAAGAAAAATAAAAAAGCATCATCATCGTCGTCGTCGTCGTCATCGTCGTCGTCATCATCGTCATCATCATCATCATCATCATCATCATCANTACTATAATATAAAAGAAATCTGATCGGTGGATTAAATTTTATTTAAGATTTTCTAAGTTCCTATTATAGAGGTTCCGCACTGTAGTACCATATTATATATTTACAAGTCTTGTAATTTATAATTATGATATTTTTATATTATATATACTATAGATATATTAATAGATATATTACAACTATTATAATGTTAAGATTAATATATGATACGACCAATCCCCGATAAGTGTATTTCATTTTTATTTTGGGTTTTCATAAAATATCGGATACTGACTTTTCTTAGCTAAAAAATTTTAACAAAAAAAAAAACGAAAATAACGCGTCAAGGATATATAAATTTTATTATTCGTTTATTTATTAAAAATATTTTAATAAATATATATACAGAAGTATGATTGTTTTTTGGTTTTTTTTTAAAGAAAAGTTATTTTAAGTAAATAATATCATATCTCCGATGTATCTAATTTATTTTAATACATAATTTTTATAGATGAATATTGAACGAAATTATTAAGTAAGTGAAAATACGATGATGAAATAATTATTATATGAGAATAATATCAATATATTATTATATCATTTTTACGATATCAAAAATATCAAAGAGTAACGTAATGATATCAAAAATATCAAAGAATAACGTAATTCTTAAAGATCAACTACCCGAAAAATAGAATATATAAAGAATCGCTTTTTTCTTCGTTTTTTTTTTAAAAAATATTATTTTAATTAAATTAGAATTAAATTAGATAGTTAATAAAATAATATTTTTTCAATTTTCAAAATGACCAAATCTCATAAAGCAAAAAAAGCAAGAAAAGCAAAAAAAGCAAAAAGATTCTCTATCGCGTCCCCCATTAAGGCAATAAAAAAAAAAGGAAAAAAAAATCAAAAAAATAAAATAACAAAAAAACGTAATATTAAATATTTTAATTTTTAAATATTTAAATTATAATTAATATTAATAACAAATATAATTTTATATATTTAATAGAAATTTCCCAATTAGGTCATTTTTATTACGACTTAATGACAAAAAAGAAAAATAAAAAAGCATCATCATCGTCGTCGTCGTCGTCATCGTCGTCGTCATCATCGTCATCATCATCATCATCATCATCATCATCATCATCAACTACTAGTTCCTCAGAACAAGTGTCGCAATCTTTGATTTCTTCATCATCTTCTGATGAAGATAAAAGAATCAAACCCCTAGATGTCGAATCTTATAAAAGAATTAAAGTAAGTATAATATATAACAAATTTTATATTAGGTTGTCTATCGGGGACACGATTAACATACAAATAACAATTTTGTAGAAGGAAGTTTTTCTTGTAGTTGATTCTGAAATGAACACAGTGTATCAAATTAATGATCGCTTAACTTGGGCTGCTCAAAAGCATGATGTGATTACGAAGTTGCTACCTCCACTCAAAAGAAAAATTAATAAAAAGTACAAAGTTACAGGAGCAGAAATCATAAAAATGCTACAAAGGCGTCATCGGTCACGCCATAGAGTAAATAATATTGGTAATCAAGGGCCAAGAGCAGTTATTAATGATAGCAGACGAAAATTAAAGAATACGGCAATGAATGATGTAAGTTCTTTTTTTAATTTTCTAAAAAACGTACATATCGGAAATAATATATATATATTTATATGTTAATAGAAAAAGAAAAGAAGGAGGAGAGCAGTAGATTTTATGATGCAAGGAGGTAACAAGTATATAAAACGATATCCGAAAAAAGATTTATCTAAAATCTTAAATAATTCCGGTTACCATTCGGAAGAATGGGAAGAAACAGATGATGGGACAACCGCGA
>PQFF01000306.1:1897-19194 GCA_003547095.1 Diversispora epigaea | reverse complement strand
AATAATAAAAATAATAATAATAATAATAATAATAATAATAATAATAATGATAATAATGATAATAATGATAGTAATAATAATAATGATAATGATAATAATAATGATAATAATAATAGTAATGAAAAAACAACATCAATTTATGTATATGAAAAATGGTGGCGATTGGATGCTGTAAGTAAATAATAATATATATATTTTTTACACCTATCGGGGATATTATTAATGTGTTTTTTTTTTTTAGCTCATAAAACTTTTTAACGAAAGGATCGATCCTGTCGTTAAAGATGTATGCAAAAAACAGCAAAAACAAAGAATCAGAAACGTAGCGTCCAAGATTAACAGAGACGGGCACCCGCCAGTTGGGGCCCCGAGCTGGACTCTAAATACAGTAGCATTGATGCATGAAAATCAGGATCAATCAAAAATAGTAATTTATGATCCCGATACAGAAGAAGAAGAAAGTGAAGGAGAAGGAGAGGACAATACCGATGAGGATGATGATGATGATGGAAACGATTTAATTATAGATAATAAAAGAAAAAGAAAATCGTCATCATCATCATCAAATAAAAAAAGAAAACGAGAATCTTCAAAAAAAGATTCTAATAAAAAAAAAAACAAAAAAAAACAAAAAAACAAAAAAAAAAATAAAAAAAAATAAAAAAAAATAATTATAATAATAATAATAACAATAATAATAGTAATAATAATAATTATGATATTATATAATTTTTTTTGATTTTTATTATTTTTTATATATTTTGATTATATTAATAAATAAATTTTGCAATAAAATTAGTTATCGGGTATATGATATATTAAAAAAAAAATTTGTGCAATAATAAATAAAGCTATTGAATTTTTTATAATTTTGTCTAATGAATAATTGAATTTTAGTATGAAAGCTATATTATCGGGCACCCGATAGGCGCAATATAAATAAAATATCGGGAGCCTATTAGCGGCCGAAAGTTGACCGATAGATCCCCGATAGTATTTAAAAAAAAAATCGGGTACCCGATTGATTTTGAAAAATGGCTAAAAACTAAATACCCGATATGTGTAAAAAATATAACCGATAAGTCTGCGATAAATATACGATATTAGGCACGACTACTACACTTATCGGGTACCCGATAGGTGTAATATAAGTAGATATTGGGGACCTATCGGGGACCTATCTGGGGGGAGATAGGTGCCCGATAAGTCCCTGATATTCCAGATTTCAACCAGTGTTAGGCACAGATACTACACCTATCTGGTATCCGATAGGTGTAGTTTTTATAAATTTTCGACCAGTGTAATATATGAAATTATTAATAAAAGTAATTATTAATAATAAAGTTATTAATGGAAATAACGAAGTTATAATGACTTGGAAGAATAATTAGTTTGTTAGTTCTAAAAACTAATTGGTGCCTTTTAAAATAAAGTATTAACTAAACTGAAAGTCTTGTACTTAACAGGAAGGACTATAAACTTCTTAAAAGAACCGTAAGTGGGATATATGAAAGTATACCTGCGACAGCGTCTTCACAACGTAACTTATGTATCAAGTAACACTTGACGTAACTCTTACCTAAACATAAGTCTGCACCTATAAATATAACATATAATAGAGAATATCTTATAATAAAAATTAGTCACTATTATTAAACTAGCATATGATATTTCGATATTAAAAATAAAAATCTAGAAGTATAAAAACAACATACAAAGTAATCACCCATTAATAGCCATAACCTAAACTGGAAAATGTCTTATATTTGAAATCAGCCAGGATTACCAACTTGATATTCAATGTATCATATATAACTTAACAATAGAAATTAGTTACATTATCAATTTGATATATATAAATCAAATGACTTGAGTTTTCTGATTTATATATTATTTGAGTAAGCTATTGACCTATTATTTAAATAACTTGAGTTTTGCAATTTATACATCATTCGAATAACTTGAGATTTATGACTTACATGTCCTTTTGGAGTGTATATAATCTAGATTAAGTGGAAATAATATAATTATATTATTTCCACTTACAGAAAAGTTTCAAGTTTCAAATTGTTAAATGCTACAATAATATTCTCTCTTAATTATTTTGATAAATTTCATAAGATAATAAGTAAAGTAAGAAATTTAAAAGTATAACTTATTATTTTTGTCTTTTGGATTAGACTTTTATCTGAATTAGTTACTTTATTTGTTTGCATTTGTTTATATCACTGGTCGAAAATTTATAAAACTTACATCTATTGGGTACCAGATAGGTGTAGTATCCGTACCTAATATCGTATACATATCAGGTATTTGATAGGTTTTTTCACACTTATCGAGTATCCGATATATGTAAAAAAACATTTTTCACACTTATCAGATACCTAATATGTGTACGATATTAGACACGGATACTACACCTATCTGGTACCCGATAAGTGTAGGTTTTATAAATTTTCGACCAGTGTATTCCTTAGTAATTTTCATCTTTTAAATTACTGACACTAGTTTTTATATAGTAAATGTTAAAACCTTGTAACAGGTTTTATAATTAGACATTATAAATATTTTATTTGTTTAAAAAAGAAACTTTTTCATTTTTATAATAACATTTTAAACATTGTTATTTAAATTAGAATAATTTTTTTTTGTCTAATTCCAGTAATATAGTTTTAGTTCATTTTGTTTATCAATTATCAATTCAATAAGTTATAATTTTATATTAAAAAATTGAATAAAAGTTTCACTGGTCAAATAGATGAATAAAATTTTGATTGATGGTAAATTTTACTAAGATTTATTAAGTATAAATAGTTAATTTATAAGTAGGACTTTTTAATTTGTTTTGATTTATAAATAGAAAAACAGGTAAAATTTTTGACACAAATAAGACAAGGATAATTCACAAATAGGCAGGAAAATTTTTAATGATTTATAAATAGACAAGAAAATTTGTAAATAATATACAAATAGACAGGAAGATTTGTAGCTAATTCAAAATAAATTAAACCAATTTGTATCAAAAATTTTGATTAGATATGTGTAAGATATTTAATTTTTGTCATTAATAGAATTTCAATTTTTGTTTATTTAATAGAGATTTATTTTTTAAAAAGAATTTACAATTATTAATTTAAATTATTTTTAAATCAAAAGCAATTTTTCAACAATAGAAAAAAAAATACTTTTTTATGAATTATTTAAAGATTTTTAAAAAAAATTTTTTTAATTTTTCAAATTTTTTTATTTTATTTTTAATCTTTTATAATCTTTATTGTTTAAATTGTTTAATATATAAAAATATCCATTAAATTTGTTTTTATAATAAGAATTTTTACAGATTAATACATTTCAAGATAATTGTATTTTTAAAAAAGAAAAAAAACAATCAAATTTTAATCTTAAAGATTTATTTTTTTTTTCTACAAGTTAAGTGAAAAATAGAAATATTATAGTTTAAATTAATATAGTGCGTCCGGTCCATAACCAAAAAAATGGTTTTCTTAAATTAAATAATAAATATCTGTTGAATATTTAAAAAAAATATTATTTTCAGGTTGAAATGTTTTTGACATTATACATGTTGTTAAAACTATTGAATTAAGTCAGATGCTATTAAAATTAAGAAAAATTGAAGTTGAGTCAAGGCAAATTTGATTTTTATTAGTAATTGATATAATTAAAAATTAAAATTTTAACAGTTGAGTTAAGGTCAAATTAGTTTTGACAACATATATAATATATATATAATATATATGTTTATATGCAATTATACATGTTATTAAAACTATTAAATTGAGTTAAACACAATTCAAAATTAAAAAAAATTGGAATTGAGTCATAAAAATTTAATGCAATTACATAAACATAATTAGATTTCAATAATTGAGTCAAAAACTTTTTACTTTTGACAACATGTATATATACAATATAATAATTATTTTATATTACTTGTTAAATAATTAAATAAATTACTTTTATAAAACTTTATTGAAATAAAATTTTAACAATATAAAAATAAAATTTGAATTATTTTTTATTTATAAATTAAATAGGCATAAACCAGAATCAATATCTTTTATATTGACATAACTGATATATAAAATAATTTATATAATACTTTAAATAATTTTCACAATATGTACGTCAATTCATTTAATAAACTTTATACAGAAATGATGTTTTTTTTTTTATAAAGTAAATTTTACTTGGTGCATACCTGTAATAATAATTTTCATTTGCATATTACACAGAAGATCAGCAATTGTAATACCAAAACATCACGTGTTCCGATTTTATTTTTTACCTAAAGCGTTATCAACATTTTCAACATTTTTTCATTTCAAAATATTTTTTTTTAATGGTTTGACTCAAATTGATCATCATCATCGTCATCATCATCATGAGACAACGGATCAGAGAGACAGTTAATCTTGATTATTAATTTTTTTTTCTATGCTGTCGAAGAAGGTCAACTCTTCATTTCTCTCCAATTTTGTCAAATCCACGGTTAGACAAAACGTGGGTAGCAGTAGTAATAGTAGTAGTAGTAGTATAGTATCAAATAAATCAATAAAAATAATACGCAAATCAAAAAAAGCAATATCAAGTAATAATGGTAATAGTGGTAGTATAAATAAACCAATAAGATGAACCGAAGAATGGTAAAAAGTCAAACAATTAAATAATAATAATTGAATAAGTAAGCACAAGAGACGAAAACAGACCTCATGTCTCTATGCATTATCTCATTCGATCTATATCCACAAAGACGAATCAAATCGAATCAAATCGAATCAATCAAATCAAATCAATCAATCAATCAATCAATCAATCAATCAATCAATCAATCAATCAATCAATAATCGACATATATTTAATCAATCAATCGACATTCATTCATTCATTCATTCATTCTACTTTTTTTTTGTGATCATCAATCATTCATCATCGTTATCATCTCAAAAAAAAAAAAAAAAATTATCAACTCTACAAAGATCATCCATTTGAAGAAAAAAAATTATGCTAGTCCACGTTTTTGTTTGTTTTCCATTCATTCTTCTACATATTACGTTGTAGATACGTTGTAGTAGGAATCTTTCTGCTAATATCAACACAAATATAAGAATACTATATTGCATCTCTGGTGATGATGGGTGAATTTTTTTTTTTTGTCATCAGCTATTTTTCTCTAATAAATCTCATCAACAAAGAAGTAGTAGTAGTATAAGAAGAAGAAGAAGGAAGAAGGAAGAAAGAAGGAAGTCTTCACCATTTTCTCTCTCAAACTCTACTATTTTTTTTTTTTTTTTTTTAGTTTTATCCAATAATTTTTCGATAGATTATCCACATTAAGTTAAATCCAAACAAATTAGTCTCGAAAACTCTCTACTCTGTACATTTTTATCCACAATCGTTCCCAATATAATAGATGATATTCCACAGTAGTAAGTAAGTATAAAAATAATTTTATCACAAAAATATATATATATATTAAAAAATTCTCCTCTTCTTCTCACCGACGGTAAGGGCTGGGCGATTGGGCACCGGTTCTATAGTTCGGACTAAATCCACGTAGACCAAGCGGAGATGAACCACGTGGATCTAATAAACAGAAATAATCAAAATATTAAATTATGACCCAAAAATTGTTGAAATTAGTAAACCCGTTGGGCAGTATAAGCATATACTTACAAGGTTCCGCAGAACGTCTAAAAATGATCACAAAAAGGCACAAAGACAAAGAGTCAATATTAAAAGAAAAATTTTCAATGTATAATCGTATATAGTAAATAACAATAATAATACAGACCCATAATCTGGAGGTGCATATTTATCTCTACGGTGCTGATCTTTCTTTGACAAACCAATGTCCCTTTGAGAAGAGAAGAGAATAGAAAAGAAAATTAATAAATGAATTAAATTAAAGCATATTTTAATACATAAATACATAAATAATAAATATAAAAAAATATATATATATATAAAAATAAATAATAAATACCAATCCAGCTTAAGTCGACGACCCTCGACATTGGTTCCGTTGTATTTATCAAAGGCATCTTCTGCATCTCTTCGATCTTCAAACTCAACAAATGCGAAACTGAAAATTTTTTTTAACATAAGATATTCCCGGTAAATATTATTATAATTAAATAATAATAAAATAATGATTAAATTAATTAATTAATTATTTTAATTATTGTATATCCACTGCTTACCCCTTATTCCTTCCAGTATAATGATCAATTTGAACAGTTACTTTCCGCAGGCGACCATAACGTTCAAACATATCGGCTACGTCTTGTTCACGGAACGCATAAGGAAGATTACCAACATAAAGGGTAGTGGAATCACGCCTTTCCTTATCGGATCCACTAATTATCATCACGTATATAAAGTTTATATAAAATCGTATAAAAATTTATTAAAATGGATTGCATAATCTATTAAAAATTTATAAAATGAATAAATCGTATAAAATTGTTACCGATCATACCGATCAATAGGTTTACTCCTTCGTGGAGGACCTCTTCTTTCAGAGCCGTAAGGATTATCACGGTAGCCTCTTTCTTCCCTATAACCACCTCCTCTATATCCACGATCATATCGATCATCTCTAGCATAACGATCATCTCTATATCTGTCGTCTCTAGCGGTACGATAACTACTCCTCGGAGAGGGACTTCGACGTCTTGGAGAGTAAGATGAACGTCGATAACCACGAGGTGGTGGTGATGCGGAGCGATCCTTTCGAGAGTAAGGGTGACTGCTACCACCTGAAGTAACTTCAGGATGTTGAGACGGTGGCGGAGGAACTGAAGATTCGGAACGAGTATTACCACTTGCTTGATCCATCGTTGTTTCCCAGTTAACTAGTGGTTTTATCGGATTACTTGTTAAATAAAAAAATCCAAAAATTTTTTTATTTTTGAGGGGGTGTTAAATATCTATCAAATAAGATGTTATTATCGCGGGGGACTATTTGTTACAAATATTTTTAAGATGAATTTTTATTGGATAACACAACTGGCGCAACTGTTGTACAAGCAAAGGCTGAATAATCATAAAAAAAAAAAATTTATGAATTCGATTTTGATTTAGATTTTGGATGATGACAAGTGCAGAATCTGCGATATTACTTACACGTAACGAGGCAAGAAAACTTCGTAAACTTCAAACCAAAAAACTTCAAGCTTATGAAACCGTGACAAAGTTTGAGAAAGTCACGTGCAGC
The DNA here is from genome assembly GCA_003547095.1 of Diversispora epigaea. NCBI lineage: Eukaryota > Fungi > Glomeromycota > Glomeromycetes > Diversisporales > Diversisporaceae > Diversispora > Diversispora epigaea. The sequence goes on along the minus strand of PQFF01000306.1, from coordinate 11,957 downwards.
GAACTGTTTTCGGCAGTGCCAACTCAATATTTATGTTTAATAAATGTAAATTTTGGGGGAGTAGGAAATGTCACAACAGAACAATTAATAAAAATATTTAATTCCTTTAAGGGATATATTGGTGTTAGATTAACACATGGCAAGGTGAACATTTTTATTACCAGTCCATTAAAATTTTTATGATCAATATTATAATTTTGGAACATTATTTCATCATCATCGTAACAGCCTTATTCGTTTGTTATGTTTGATTCAGTTTCAACCGCGTTATGTGCACAAAAGATACTTCACGAAAAACCAAATGAAATATTAAATGGTAGAGTGTTATTTATTGAATTCGTAAATTTAAAATATCAAAACTTTATGAATCAAATTGAAGAAGGATCATCAACACCGACATCAACAAATGGAAAACGAAATATTCCGGGATTATTTTTAATAGAAAATTTCATAACGGATGAATTAAGCGAAAGTATTTTAAATAATATTTATTCAAATACTGGATGGATTCTTTTACAACATCGGAAAGTGGTGAGTTGATATAAATTTATAATTCTTATTGAATATGAATATGAATATGAATAATAACAATAATAATAATAATAATAATAATAATAAATAATAATAATAAATAATAATAATAAATAATAATAATAATAATAATAATAGTTACATTATGGACATAAATTCGATTATGATACAAATCAAGTTGGTGAACCCTCACATGAATTTCCATCATTCATGAATTCAATTTTTGATAAATTAAAAAAAATAAATTATCCTTTATTACCAGAAATGGAACAACTTTCTATACTTCATTATCCAACTGGAACAGGAATTCCACCTCATATAGATTGTCATTCATCATTTGGAGAATTTATTATGTCAATTAGTTTGGGAAGTCCGGTTATTATGGAATTGAAAAATGTCAAAACTGGTGAAGTGATGAACATTGATTTACCGGATAGATCTTTATTGATTCTTTCTAATGAAGCGAGATATGTTTGGAGTCATTCGATTCGGTTAGAATTTATTATTATTATGATTTATTTATTTATTTATTTATTATTATTATAAAGATAATTAACGAGAGAAATTTATTTAAATTTTATTATTTTCTGTAGAGCACGGAAGAGTGATCAATTGGATAATGGACAAGTTAGAGAACGAGGACCACGTATCTCGTTAACACTTAGAACCCTTAACCCCGACAAAATTTGCAAATGTTCATGGCCAGAATTATGTGATCGAAATATTATTCATTTGGAATTGAATCAAACACCAAACAGTATTATTTCTTTCATTCCTAGAAAAAAGAAAACAACGAATTGATATCAAATATATTTATTTATTTTATTTGTTTGTTTGTTTGTTTGTTTACTTATTAAATAATAAAGTTATTAAACAATTAATTTAAATCACTTAATATATATTCATATTTATATATTTATATATTTATATATTTATATGTATTGATTTATATTAATCAAAATGCTTGCTTGATATTGAATCTAATTTAGTTAATTTAGTGGAGGTGGGAAAATTATCTAAAAATAAATCTACATAAATAAAATAAAAATGAAATACTGTAACCAATCAAATTAAACATATTAAATAAATATTAAATAAATATTAATTAAATATTAATTAAATATTAATTAAATATTAATTAATTAAATATTAATTAAATATCAATTAATTAAATATTAATTAAATATTAATCAAATATTATGATTGTATATTCTAAAAAACTCAATAATAAATTAAAATAAATTTTTTTCGGATTTTCTATAAAATTTGGATTCATTTATTTTCTTCATTTTCAAACATTTTTTTGATCAAACTTGTAGAATAAGATTTTGGCCGTTCAATTGGAAAACCTCTGTAACGAATAACATTCATTAACATTAATAAATAAATATAAATAATAATAAAAAAAAAATAAATAATGAATGAATGAATGAAACAACAACTTACAATGCACGATCCCAAATTAATTGAGCTAAAACACCTAAAGCTCTCGACACACCAAATAATACGGTATAATAATTTTGTTCAACCAATCCATAATATTGTAATAATGTTCCAGAATGCGCGTCAACATTTGGCCAAGGATTAGAGACTTTACCTTGCTTTTGTAATTCATCGGGTACAATGGTAAATAATTGTGATACGATTTTAAATAATGGATAATCGGGTAAATGTTTTAAAGCGAAATCTCGTTGCGCGTCGTATCGTGGATCCTTTGTTATTGTTATTTATTTAAGAAGAATTAATTATAGAAGAATTAATTATGGAAGAATTAATAAAGAATTAATTATAGAAGAATTATTAAAGAAGAATTAATTATTATGGAAGAATTAATTATTATAGAAGAAACTCACTGTTATACGAAGAACGGCGTGTCCATAACCTGGAATAACTTTTCCTTCTTTAAGTGTATTCTGAACATATTCCCTAACTGTTTTATCATCTGGAGATTCACCAATTGTATCTTTCATTTTTATAATCCAACGAACTACTTCTTGATTAGCAAGACTACATAAATATTATTGAATATTAATTTATTATTATTAATAGGTTATTAATAATAGAGATTAAAACATAAAAAAATTGAAATATTAAATCATTTACCCATGTAATGGTCCTGCCAATCCATTTAAAGCTGCCGAAAATGCGAGATATGGATCAGACAAAGCACTTCCCACAAGTTTCTATAAAATAAATAAATATAAATATTACAAAAGTCATAAAAGTCTCACCCACACAAAAAACAAACATGAATAACAACAACAAAAGTCAAACTTACCGTTGTATGAGCAGAAACATTTCCTCCTTCGTGATCGGAATGAATTGTAAGATAAAGTCTTAATAATTCTACAAAATTTTCATTTGATTCAAATCCCAAAACTTTGGCTAAATTATAAGAATAATCTTTTCCTGTGTCAATTGCTGGAACTTTTCCATCTTTATAAACATTTCTATAAATTCTTCCCACCACATTTGGTAATTTAGAAATTAAATCCATGGAATCTTCATAAACATAATTCCAATAATCTTTTTTATCTAAACCTTTTTGATATTCTTTAGCAAAACTTGATTCATGTTGTAATGCCGTAACAGCTATTGAAAATTGTGACATCGGATGTAAAGTATTAGGACATCGATCAATTAATTCTTCAACAAATGATGGTATAGCAGATCTAGCTGCCCATTCAGCAGAAAGTGCTGATACTTGTTCTTTGGTAGGAATTTCTCCCGTAACTAATAACCAAAATAATCCTTCCGGTAATGGTTCGGATCCATTTTCAACTTTAGGAAGCTTTTCTCGACATTCTTCAATTGTCAATTCACGAAATTTAATTCCTTCTTTGGGATCCAATACTGATCCATCCCAAACTAATCCTTTAATTCCTCTCATACCACCATATGCCATATCAACTGTAGTAGTTCCCATACTTTTGGGTCCATGTTCTTTCTTGACATATTTAATCTCTTCTAACCTTTCGGGAATTAATTCTTCAATACGTTCTTTAAGTTTCTAATTACATATCAATCAATATCGTAATATATAAATAAATATCATACACAAAATTAATACACACCAAGTAGATTTCATTAAATTTTAGTAAATAAAAATAAAGAGAAAATCAGAAAACAAAAAGTAAAATGTGATTTTGATTACTTTAGGTCTTGCGGCATAAAACCTCAAATTACTGGTAGTATTTGTGACCGAAAAAACTTGTTGTTTGGATGAAATTACTTGATGACTTGACAAAGGTTTTTTAGCTATCTAAATCAGAAATTGAATAAATAAAATCCAATAGAATAAAATAAAGTTTAAATAAATCAATCAATCAATCAAATCAATCAATCAAAAAAAAAAATCATCAATACTTTAATCAAATAAAATATTCAATGATTTTAATAATTTTAAAAACGGTGACAATTTATTATCATTTTTTATTACATATAAACGCATATATACACATAACATTACACATATACATATATGCATTCATATATATATGAATAAACATAAAATAACAAAATTTTCGAACCTTTGATAGACTAAAAGCGGCACGAGAATAAGTTCGTAAAAATGACATTATGGAAGAAAATTTTAAACCGAAATGATTTTGAAAATTTATTGTTGTTATTATTATTAAATGAAATTTTTTACGAATTCTTATATCATTAGTGTTATATATATATATATTTATATATATATATATATATATTTATTAAAATTATTTATTTACATAATATTTATATAAAAAGATTCGGAAAAAAAAGATCGAAAATTGAACTTTTTTGATCTATCTAAAAAAAATCTTGTATCATTCATTCATTCATTGAAATTCCTTAAACTAAAAAACGTCAAACGTCTAATTTATGTTCTACAAACAAATGAAGAAATCAAATAAATCGGATATCTTCGAAATAAATCGGATATCTTCGGAAACACCAACCTTTTTTTTACACGAATTTTTTTTAACACCGGGTTGATACGAGGATTATAAGAAAATTAAAAATCGCACATGTATGTGAGAAATATGATTTATCACCTGCCATATTATATCAAGTTTATTTTTTTTTTTTGTTCCACCTTTTTTGACTAATTTAATCGGGTGTGTATATCCCGTCCCTTCAGAGAAGGATAAAAACAACTTACATAATTTTTACTTTTGGTATAAATTAATTTATTTTATTATTTATTATTACTTTTTTATATAATTTATTTATTTAATATAAAGGAAAATCCTTACTCACACGGAATTCTCCTTCCGCGAGTTCATTTATTTATTATAATTCATTCATTATATGGCACAGGAAATACAATTAAAAAATTCCTGTCATCAATCCTTCGTGATTACCTTACTATATGATTGATATAATATAAATATAAATAAGTTAATACAATTATATGGTTTTGTGATTGGCATAACCGGAAATATAAATGAACTAAAGTAAATTTATTATTAAATTAATTCTTAGAAAGAACTTTAAATAGAGTAATTATTTACTATAAAAATCATAAGTTAGTCATGTAATACTTTTGTTTTTATTCAAGATCAAGAAAAATATGTAAAAGATCCCTTATTTAATAAATCATATAAAAAAATATTATTAAAAATAAAAAATAAAAAAATTACAGTATAGATTCTGCACAGATAATTAAATTGTATCACAGATAAATGAATTTTATCACAAAGATATAATTTTGTTATGCGATACATTGATTTGATGCACCACACTCCTTAAAGTTATAAAATTTATATAAAAAAGTATGTGAAATAATTTTTATTTGGATTATCTTTAAGAATTTAATCTTTACAAGATGTTAGGAAAATGTGTCTATGCACTTTCAAACAGTAGTAACAGTTAGTGTACATTTTTTTGTTTCCATTTCTCAAATGATCCATATATATTTGTACAGACACAATTGAAGTTATACACCTCTACGGAAGTTATATGCCAACACCTCTGAACTTACTATAAATTAATAGAGCATAATATAAGATTTGAAATAAAGAATAAAGAATAATTAAAGAATTGAATGTATTGAGAGTTACCTCTTATTGAAGGAATAATACCTCACTACAATAATAAATGACTAATTATATCTATAAACTGACTAGTGCCTTCTATCAAGTACAGAATATCAAACTGTCTTGTGTCTTAAGATATACTCTTAAAAGAACCAGAATAAACATCAGGGCAGATAACTTCATAAGTTTACAGAGTGTGAAATTTTCAAAAATCTTTACATCAAAATTTTTTTGAAAATTTATACAAAAATTTTTGAAATTTTTTCTTATGTTAATTTTACAAAAAATTTTGTGAAAAAATTCACAAATTTTCAAATTATTTTGTTATTAAAAATGTAAAACAATGATTTTGTTTATTTATATTAAATAATCTCGTTTTGACTTTTTTTCAAAAACTATATATTCTCTTTTCAGAAATTTTTGAAAACTTATTTATTCTCAAATAAATATATTAGTTTTTGACAAGATTAAACACCAGTTACTATCTGTAAAACCTGAAACTTCAACTTCTTAAGTTCCTTTAGTTATATTAAATTGATGAACTAGAGTAAAGTTTTTACAAGAAAAGTTTTTAATATTTCTTTTACTTATATAGGTTAAATAAAAAAAAATTAGATTTTGTCAATTTAATTGTTGATCTGTCTAAGATCGGCAGAAAATGTTGATCTGTCTAAGATCGGCAGAAAATGTTGATTTGTCTAAGATTGGCAGAAAATGTTGATCATTTTATAATAAAATTCGGAATAAATTTATATGTATTTTATTATAGCTTTGAATCTGACGCGCGTATATAGGTAAGTATAAATTGTCACAATATAACCATAAATGAAATTTTAGTATTTGTTAAATAAATTATTTGAGCATTTTTTTGTAAAAAGTCCGGTAAATTTTTCAAAAAATAAAAAATACTTTGTTATATGCTAAAAAAATCAATTCTTTAAAATTTTCGAAAACTATATATTTTTATAATACTTTTGCGCATACCAGATGTAAACTATATTATAGTTTTATTAAATAACTTAATCCCAATTTTCTATATGTAAATACTGCTGTTCTTAAGTGAATCAGCAATTAATCTAATTTCTAATTTTTATCAATTTTTCTGATTTTTTATGTAATTCTTAATTTGTCATTCTGATTTTTATTCAATTTGAAAATTAAAAATAATACTTTGTTAATTTTTTAATTAACTAAAAAATTAATAAATGAGATTGCTAATTTATTAATTAATTCTTGAATTATTATTATATAATAAAATTAATTCATATTGGCTGATTATAAAAATTAACTAATAATCTGTTACACAAAAATTTTTTTTATTTACCTCTTAATAAAGTTAATAAAACTTATTAATAACAGATTTTAACTACTAAGTAAAGTTGTTCTTTTGGAGTAAAGTAAATAAAATAAAAGAAAAAATAAGATAAAATAACGTTATTAAACCTTTTAAGAAAGGAATAAAACAAATTATCGCAGGGTAAGGGGTTGGGTTGATGGGTTAGGGTCAGGTTTGATGGGTTGACAAGTACTTAATAACAAGTCTACTTATATTTAAACTCTTATTTATTTAATAAAATATTTTTAAAAATTACAAATATATGTAAAATTTTGTACTAAATATTTTTATTTAGGAGTTAAAAAATAGTTTCTTTAATAAAATATTGAGATTTTTTTGATTTTTAAATTTCTTCGAAAAAATAAATTAAATTATAATTGGTTGAAAGAATATCACCTGATCTAAAATTTTAAGACTTTTGCAATCAGCCCATATGTGCAGTAATATAATTATAGTAACTTTTTAATTACAGCCTTATAAGAAATATGTTGTTGGCCTATTTATACCTTCAAAAGAAAATAGGGAACGACAACTAAAGCAGGAAAAAACTATATATAAAAGATCACACAGCAGTTATATATAATATGCTATAGTTGAAAGGTTTGTAAATAAATACAACTATGAAGGATTTAAATATGTAGTTTTATTCGAAAGAGGCAAGGGTGAGATTTTAAAGGGGTTATAGAGAACAAATCTCTATTGTCACAAAGACAAAGTCACAAAGACAATTTATAAAGAAACTAATTCTTTAACTATAGGGTTTTCAACAAATGAAAAGGGTTATTATTCACCAAGAATAATAATATTAAAGTATATAAATTATAATATTCAATGTCACCAAGACTTTATTATCAATTTATTACTTACTACGAGCTAAATACATTTAATAGGTTTGTACTAAAGTGTATTGAAACTTATATTGTTTTGTATCTAACTGAAGATTGAGATTAAGGGAAAACTCAGCTTATTTATAACTAATAATTCTTGTCATCATCTGTGTCGTTGTGTATGTCATCAAGTATGCCATCATGTGTGTTATCATACATGCCATCATCTATACCATGGCTCTTGTCATCACTTATACCATCGCGTTACTGATCGACAATGAATTATTAATCTAGATATACTAATTTAGGTAACAACTGATAATTCGTAATACATAACTAAATTGATTTACAATAATATAATAACCATAATAAAGATAAGATATAAAATATAATAAAATAATAATAAGAAAATACAGATAAGAAAATATAACTGAAATATTAATAATAAAAATAAAACTATATTAACAACAAGAAGAAAGTTCGCAAGAAGTTATTGAAATCGATCAAGATTTTCAAGATGAAGATGATTATAATAATATTGGTGATGATTTTAGAAATTACTTACAAGAATAGATAGGCATGTTAGAAGATAAAAAAAAAAGCTTTTGAAGAAATCGATAATGATGAAAATGATAATATTACTCATCCTGCAATAAATTTGAATGTTAAATGGAAATTACTATCTATCTTTAAAGAATTGGATTTTTTATATAATAATTAGTATGAAAAACAAGAATTATTTAACTTTTAATTATAATAATTAACATAATTAATAATAATATAATTAACAAATAATATAATAATAATATTAATAGTAATATAATTAATAATAAAATAATAAATATAATAATTAATTGTAATTAATAATAATAAATAATAATATTTTATTTTAATAATTTGACATACATGATTTTATTGGTCGAAATTTGTTTTTATTTATTTGAATTGATAAAATATTACAGCATAAACTTTTATTTATTTGCTATTTTTTTTTTAAAATTATTACTTCGAAACACATTGTAAGAAAATTACTATCTTTAATTTAATTAATAAAGCCCATCAAACAATAATATTCGAAAACAAAAAAAAAAGCTAATCTATTAAAATCCGTAATAAAAAAAAAAATAAAATCTGTTAATACCCATATTGCGTTATGAAATAAATTATATAGAATGAAAATACAAAAATAGTATAGGTTAGTATTTACCTTCTCTCCCTTTGTTTTTAAGTTCGTTATTTTGAATTTGCTGAGATCTATAATAAAAATAAATTACAACAATTAACAATAGAAAGTCTTAATACAATATTGTATTATGCAAATAAATTATATAATATGAAAGTATAAGTCAGTATTCACCTTTAAGTACGTTATTTTAAATCTGCCGAAATCTGTAAAAATCTGTGACAGAAAGTGTTAATACCCATTGCAAATAAATTATATGGAATGAAAGTACAAAAATAGTATAGTTAAATTTACCTTGCTCTTCCTTTCGCCTTTAAAATTTTTTTTTTCTTCTGTTTTTAAATTCTTCAATTTTGATTTCATTTTCCAACTCTGAATAGGCAAAAGTCTTTTCAAATATTCCCTTAAACATCTCTTCCTCTTTTTTTATCTTCTTTATCCTCTTTTTTATCTTCTTCTTCCACTTTTTTATCTTCTTCCTCTTTTTCTTCTATATTTTTCTCATCATTCTTTACTCTTCTGTTGGCCGTCAATTTTCAAGAGGTTATTGGTTAATTAATCCTGCAATCGTTACCAGAAAGATTGTACTCAAGTTTTTCTTTAAATAATTTAAAGAATACATAACTGGCAACCCACTTATTTTCAATTATTTAAATGTCTTGTTCCTCTAAAAAGGTAAAAATTGCAGGAAGTAATTATGATTTGATTTGTTGTGTCATTAAATTTTGATAAAAGAGTTTAATTTATTAGATAAATTTTGATAAGAGTTTAATTTATTAGACAAATTTTGACCAATAAAATCATGTCATGCAACTCATGCAGGCACTGTTACCGTAGTAATATTGTAGTAGTCATATTTTAATTATTATTATATATTATTGACTTATATTATTTATTATTTTATTATTATATTTGTATTTAGTTAGTATTTATTTATTTATTTATCTATATTTCTTATCTGTAATACGAAAGACAAATTGATTTACAAATATGTAGTTGTGTAGTGTAACTGTGTCCTGTAATAGATTTACCATAGATAGTAGTAAATTAATATGAAGATCATGTATTACGAGGACCCAAAGGACCCAAAGGACCTAAAGGACCCAAAAGACCTAAAGGACCTAAAGGACCCAAAGGACCCAAAGGACCTAAAGGACCCAAA
>PQFF01000305.1:277894-343598 GCA_003547095.1 Diversispora epigaea | reverse complement strand
TGTGCTTATACAGTTTATAAATTGTACAAAAATAAATTAAAAATTGATGTTTTTTTTTTGACTTTTATAATTGATACATAAATGGACAATACATCAAAAATAATAATATTTTTATTGCTATCAATAAAAAAATAAAATATTGTAACAAAGTAAATTGGTAATCAGGTGAAATGTCATGGGGATAATATTTTGTGACACTAGATGAACTTTCAGGTGATTGTCATCCTTGTACAAGGATGAAGGATGAAGAATGCTGTGCGAGGATGAAGGATACCGTACGAGGATGAAGGATATTGTGCGAGGATGAAGGATGACATACAAAGGATGAAGTATGAAGTACAAAGATGAAGTGTAAACAAAAGAGAAAGTATAAATACGACTGTTGTCGGGAGTAAGTTTCATTACTCAGTTAGTGAATGATAGTTAGAATATACAGTCAGACCTCTCTATAGTCACACCCTATATAGTCACAATTTATTATAGTCACACTTTTTATAAAACCAACACTTATTAATGCTATGTAAAAAAATCTCTATAAACATCACATATTCATATAGTCACAGTTTTTTGTATCCTGAGGGTGTGACTATAAAGAGGTCTGACTGTAATTGATAGTTAATTAATTAATTAGAAATAATTCAGAATAATTCGAAATACTTTAATAAATATTATATAGAAAAGTAAACTTTATTCAGGAACAGGAAAGATACATCACACTGTAATATTTCTGTTGTTAAATGATACTTTACTTTTAAAACTTTATATTTTATATTTTAATAAACTTATATTTTAAGTCGTAATATTGCAAAATATTATTAAATATTGTTTAATACTGCGTTACTACTTTTACTCCACCTTACTCACTGTGCCTTCATGATTAATTTGATTATTATTTGATTATTATTATTATTTATTATATATTTATTATCTGTTTCGAGATAGGCAAGTTTAGATCGATTGATTGCTTGACCTACTGGCAGATAGAGTGTATTATTATTTGTTTGTGTGATGCAAACTGTGAGACTAATTTGAGAAATTGTTCGAAATACTCTGCACTCCTGTGACAGAATTTGGTACCTCCTGTGAGATGGCATAAAGTATTCAATACAGTAACCGATAATATTGGCACATCTGTTTCACAAATTTTATATTCTTTAATTAATTTAGTAAAATACTCATTATATTTCTATTTTTGGAAAGAGTAATTTTTAACATCACGAAGTAATTCGAAAATATACAATTTAATATTATTATAATCACCTTTTTATAAAACCATCTTCTTACAATTTGTTTCGCAATCTATCAAGAGTGATCATCAAAGTAGTCGTTAGCATAACAAAAATCTTCCAGATCAAAGGATTTACAACGAAAATTGTCAAGCGAAAATTTGTGTAACCAGATAAAATCTCCAAAGGATCGTCAAAAATACTTTACAAAATCTTATGAAATAATACATCAAACTGTCGAAACGAAGGAAAATTATCAAACCAAGTATGAATGTTGGTAAAAATGAGACGAATGCTATAATATTGGAACTCCAAAATACATTTCGCATAAGAAATGATGCAAGAATGCTGTCATTTTTTGGAGGAAATCAAGGTCCCATAAATGGTTAGAAGAATTCAATCGATCAGCAAGAATAAACCAATATACTAACGAATACAAACTCCAAGTAATCAGCGGATATCTATAGGGTACAGCAGGACAATGGTTCAACGAAGCGCAAGAAGGACAGAATCTCATCAATCATTGGAATAATACAAATCAAACCTCCTTTGAAACATCTTTCTTGACCACCTTTCGAACAACTGTGTTGATAAACCAATGGAGATTTGAGTTACAAATGAAAGTACAGAAACTAGGTGAAACTGTGGAACAATATTCAAACGATATTAAGAAATTAATTAAATGAATAGATGGCAATAATAGATGGAGCAAAGACAAAAAAGTCCGGGTGTTTTTGAAAGGATTGCGAAAAGATATTGCCTATCAAGCCCGACCATTTATTATGTCCCAAGAGAAACCAACATTGGAAAAAGCAATTAGAACAGCCAAACAATTTGAAGAAAATGCTCAAACTTATCCTGAAGCTATAACAGGATATACTACTACCACTTTCATGTGTATGCAAGAATCCGTATCTTCTCAAAGTAAAAATAATGAAAGCGAAGATATAATAAAATGAATAGTACAGAAAGCCTTTGCGCCTCATCAGGAAATTTTAAGGGACGAAAATTTGCAGAAATTTGCGCAATTTTTTCGAAAATTTTTGAAGTGAAAATTTTCGAAAGATTTCTGCATAAAATTTGCAGAAATTTTAACTTTAAAAAATTTTCGAAAAACTTGTGCAAATTTTTGCAAATTTTCGTGAAAAAATAAAATAAAAAAAATTCTTATTTTAAAAAAATTTATTTAACAATATTAAAATTTTAACATTCCTTCTAAAATATCTTTTTTAAAAATTTAAGAAAAATAATAATGGAGGCAAGAATCATAGAAGCTAAATAATAATAATAATAATAAAACTGTAGTGCAAGGCTAAATAATAATAATAATAATAATAATAAAACCGTGGGGTTATAATAATAATAATAATAATAATAATAATAAAACCGTGGGTAAGAATCGTGGTTAAATAATAATAATAATAATAAAACCGTGGGGTTATAATAATAATAATAATAATAATAATAATAAAACCGTGGGTAAGAATCGTGGTTAAATAATAATAATAATAATAAAATCGTGAGGCAAGAATCGTGGGGATAAATAATAATAATAATAATAATAATAAAACCGTAAGGACAAGAATCGTGGGGGCTAAAAATCGTGGGAGACAAAGGAAGAAGAAAAAGAAGAATAATAATAAAACCATGGGGCTATAATAATAATAATAATAATAATAATAATAATAATAATAATAATAATAAAACCGTGGGGGCTAAATAATAATAATAATAATAATAAAATTGTAGGCTATAATAAAACCGTAGGGACAAGAATCGTGGGGGCTAAAAATCGTGGGAGACGAAACCGTGGGAGTAAGAATCGTGAGGGCTAAAAACCGTGGAAGACAAAAATAATAATAATAATAATAATAATAATAATAATAAAACCGTGGAGGCAAGAATCGTAAGGACTAAAAATCGTGGAACCATGAGGCAAGAAGAAGGATAATATTAATAATAAAATCGCGAGGACTATAATAATAATAATAATAAAACCATTAATAATAATAATTTTTGTTTTGCAATTTCGATAAGTAGTTATAAGTAGATTCTACAACATCAGGAAATTTTTTATGTCGGAGGTTATTGTAATAATTTCATTTTCAAAGGTTATTGAAGGTTATCGGACTAATAACCTTCGCAAATATTACATTTATTATGATAAAGTGAAGGTTATTGAAGGTTATCGATATTAATAACCTCTGGAGTATTACGTTTTATTAATAAAAATGAAGGTTTTTGGTACCAATAACCTTCGTAAATATTACGTTTATGTTGGAGGTATTCGAAGGTTATCGAAGTGAAGGACTTCGAAGGCTTACGTTTAAAAAAATTTACTAATGAATTATATCACGTGTCATGTGTTGTAAATGTTTGTTTATTTTAGACATCTCTTATATTTTTCATATTTTTCGTACTCTCACTCACTTTTATTTATTTATTTTAACATTTTCGAAAACTTTTACACTTTATTTATTTTAAAATATTTTGAAAACTTATGAAAAAATATAATATAATACTTTATTTTTACTTAACATTTTTAAAAACTTTTATACTTTATTTACTTTAAAATATTTCGAAAACTTACAAAAAAATATAATATTTTTAAAGGTAAATAAAAAATAATAATATTAAGGAATTTTAAAATATTTCGAAATCTTACAAAAATACATATAATATTCTCATTTTTGTTTATTTACTACAGTGTTTTTTAAATATTTTTTTTTAAAGGTAAATAAAAAATAATAATATTAAAAAATTTTAAAGTATTTTGAAAACTTACAAAAAAATATAATATAATACTTTCATTTTTGTTTATTTACTATAGTGTTTTTTAAATATTTTAAAGGTAAATAAAAAATAATATTAAAGAATTTTAAAATATTTCGAAAACTTACAAAAAAATATAATACTTTCATTTTTGTCTATTTACTATAGTGTCTTTCGAATATTTTTAAAGATAAATAAAAAATAATAATATCAAAGAAATAATAGTAATAATAATAGTAACAAAAAATAAGGAAATACTGGAATGGCTGATATCGCTAGTTAAAGATTCTTCTTCAACTTCAGTATTATATGAATCATTATCTTCATCTTCATTTTCACCTTCACTTTCATCTTCATTTGAATTCTCGTGAATACTTTTGAAATTATTCTATAAACATCGAGGTTAGTATAAGCTACTTTGAAATTATTTTTTTTATTATTTTTTTTACCTCATTATTTAATAAATTTTCGCTTTCTAAACTATCGATCATCATTACTTTCAAACTTAATTCTTCAGACAAATCTACATTTTTGAGACATTGTTTTATGTGGTTGGTATACGAAGTTTTAGTTGTAAAAATACGTTGGGGACAAAAGTCACATTTCCAAGATATTTTAATTGATGTTTAACGACCATCATTGTATTTATAATAATTATATTTTCATATTAAGACGTGTGTTACTTTTAATAATTTCGCTATATTATAAAATATTTATATACAAAATTATAAAAAAAATTATTGCTATTTTATAAATTTATTCTTCTTCATTTATAAAAGCTTCTTCATCTTCGTCATCTTCATCTTCACTTTCAGTTGAATGGTTGACTTCGCGATGAAGACTTTCACCTTTTTTTATTTGTTCCTAAAAATTTTTGAAATTGTTATTTTTATTAAATTTTTTATGTAACTATATATATATATAGAATTTACCTCAAAAATAAGTAACAATGGTTTTATTATTTTTTCTTTACTAATTATATTTGGCAACTTGGGATTTAGAAAGTTTTCACATGTAACAATAGCGAAAGCTTTCTGATGGATCAGCGTATCAACATTACAGGTTTTTTCTAATACANTATAGGGCAGTTCTTTTTCTCCAAAAATACTAAATAGGGCTTTTCGATAAGTGGAGGCATCTAGGGATGGTAGGCGCAATACGAATTGAGCCAGGAATTTAGCCAATTGAGCCTGGAATTTAGCCATGGCGCAATCAGGCATAATGGCTAAATTCTGGCGCAAAGGCTAAATAATGACACAATTCTGATTGGCTGGCGCAATTATAAAATTTATTAAATAATTATTTTTAAATTTTTAAAAATAATTAATTTCAGCTTTAATTTCAAATCAATTTTACGTAACTAGGAGCGATTTTCTACTATAATATTTCTATGACAGATCGAAAGATCTGGTTCTTAGCTATAATATGATATATATTTCATTTCTGTAACATTAAAATTGACCAAATTATAGCTATTTTAAAACAATATATTAAAATGTTTTTTTTTTTTAAACGATAAGTGAGGTCTCGCTTTATTTCATTTTATGTAAAGAAACCACATCAAAAAAGCAGGTTAACATATAAGAAATAAAACTAACTAAGTTAAAAACTACCGTTTGACCAGCCACCTTGAGGAAAATTCCTGCAAACTCACCAGAGCAACCCGATAAGCTATCTAAATAAAAAAGTTAAAAAAAAACTATTTTTCCCATTCAGTATACTGTTGCTAGTACCCAAAGGTCCCCTCCTACAAACTCTCCTAAGGGAAACAACATCCCTCCCCACATCGTCACAATCCAACAAACCAAAAACTCAAACCCTTCAACTTTTATTTCAACTACCACCCCCGTCCATCAAACCAAAAACATCACATTACACGTTCTTTTCACCTGATCACACCTTATGTACCACCGTATCACCACAAAATTTTTCATCACCTCCGATCACTCCTTAAACACCAACGTGTCACACTTTTTATCAATGCGTCACCCCCAATCGATAAGATCGACACAATATATTAAAATATTAATATCAGTAAAATTAATTAACAATTTTATCTGATCAACCTTTTGTCACGTGACCAAAATTGCGCCTGAATTTAGCCAGAAAAAAATTAATTAGCCTTTGAGCCAGAATTTAGCCAGCACAATTTAATTAGCCTTTGAGCCAAAATTTAGCTAGAATTTAGCTGGCGCAAAATTAATTAACCAAAGGTGCAATTATTGAGCTAGCCTTCATATCAATTGAGCCTTCCACCCTTAGAGGCAGCAGTTCCTCGTAGTTGGCGATGCTTTTTCAATAACTAAAAATTTAATATTATATACAATTATCTAAAATATTTTGAAAAATAATATTTTAGCAACAAGGTAAAAATAATTACATTCGCCATTATTTGACCAGCGTAAAATGTATTCTATTTTTTTAAAGAATACGTATTAAATATTTCTCTATAATTTTTTTTTGCGACGGATTCCGAGATTTTTTTAAAATCATCTTGTGTTTGATAAATGGCTTTATTAAAGGTTTCATCTGCTATTTCCTTTACTAATTTCTAATAATAAAACAAATTATAAGTAATCCTTTATAATTTATTATCAAACGAAAGGTTTCGCAATCAAAATTACCGTAACAAATTCAGATGGAATTTCATCTTTTTTGTTTTCAATGAATTCGACAATTATTTTTTCTAAATTGTCGATTTTATTATTCAAGGTATTACATGTTTTTATTAATTCAGCATTTTGCATAATTAATTTATCAAGTGTTAAATTTCTAGTGCTTCCCCCAGTATTCTTTCATGTTGTGTTTCTTCTTGGGTTCCTTCTTGTGTTCCTATAAATAAATATTAGAAAATATTTTTAAAAAAAGGAACAGATTATTATTATTACATTCGGTTACATCTGAAGTCTCACGATTAATTTGGTCTGTATTTTGGGTTCAAATTTTTTTTTTATTTGGGTTTCAGTGGTTTCTTTTCTCTTATTTTTACGACCGCAAGTGGACATTTTAATTTTATAAAAAAAAGTGATGGAAAAAATATTGTATTTATAATAATTCAATTGTAATAATAATCCAGTTGTAACCTTTCGAAAAATAATATAATTAATCAGTTAAACATTACCAAAAAATTTCAAATGATTAATAAATACCTTCTAGACACAAATTAATGGTAAATTCTCCTATATTGATAAATAAAGATATGAATTTTAGTAAAGATTCGACCTCCTTGAAATTAGCTACTGATACATATCTTGTTTCCATTTACCTCAAAAAGATATTTGCAATTTTTCTTCCCTCAAAATATTTAAGAAAAGAATGTATAAAGGTCAGTTAGAACAGTAAAGTAAAGATAAAATTCTTAAAGAATCTCTGCCTATTTATCTCTTGGACCATCCAGCGGACAAATTTGGCTGCTAAAACATAGTAGTATGTGAAAATTGAAGGTTTAAGAGATAATATATGGATTCTGTAATTAATAACTTTTCACTTATTTTCGTAAACTTATAATGCAGTACAAACAAAATAATAACATTGTATTTATTTCAATAATTTCACAGCATTTCAACATATGCTGAGAATATTACACGATCTATCAAAAACATTAAAAATATTAGAAACAGAAAATTACACGATAATACTTATTTGGAAATTTCATTGCAAATGTGGTGTCGAATATTTATGGTATATTTATAATATTCATATGTGAAATATCGATTAAAAATTGCTACAATATCATTAACAGAACAATGTTAATTAAAATTGCTGTGATAAACTTCAAAAACAGTACAATGTCAATTAAAATTGATACGATAAACTTCGAAGGATATTGTTAACTTACACGATCTTTCAAAAACGTTAAAAATATTAGAACTGGAAAATTACATGATAATACTTATTTGGAAATTTCATTACAAATGTGGTCGCGAATATTTACGGTATATTTATAATATTTATATGAGATTGAAAATTTCATAAAATCATAATAATAATTAGTGATACCTGTCGTAATTATTTGCAAGAGTTGCAACTTGCAACTAATTACGCCATAAGAAAAAATGAATTGCGCCATATAATTGCGACACTTTTTTTGAATTATGACACTTTTTTTGAATTACAACAGGTATCACTAATGATAATATGAAATGTCGATTGCAGTGATAAACTTCGAAGGATATTATCAACAGTGCAATGCCAATTAAAATTGATGCGATAAACTTTGAAGGATATTGCTAACTTACATGATCTTTCAAAAACGTTAAAAATATTAGAACCAGAAAATTACACGATAATACTTATTTGGAAATTTCATTGCGAATATGGTTGCGAATATTTACGGTATATTTATAATATTCATATGAGATTGAAAATTTCATAAAATTATAATGATAATTAGTGATACCTGTTATAATTATTTGCAAGAGTTGCAACCAGTTGCAACTAATTACGCCATAAGGAAAAATGAATTGCGCTTTATAATTGTGACACTTTTTTTGAATTATAACAGGTATCACTAATGATAATATGAAAGGTTGATTGCTGTGATAAACTTCGAAGGATATTATCAACAGTGCAATGCCAATTAAAATTGATGTGATAAACTTCGAAGGATATTGCTAACAGTGCAATGTCGATTAAAATTGCTGCGATAAACTTCGAAGGATATTGTTAACAATACAATGTCGATTAAAATTGCTGCATTATAAATGTATGCGGAATACAACAAAAATAAATGTGCCGAGATTTATGAAAATTAAATATAGGTGATGACCATCGAAGTTTAACGAAACGATATATTATGAATATCTAATATAAACGGAGGTTATCAAGAACCTCCGATACAAGATAACTACAAAAACGATAATATTCGTAAGATTTTGCCATATAAAAATATCAAAATCGATAACCTTCGAAGGTTACCGAAAACCTTTGAAGGATAACATAGTAATAATCAACGTTAACGTTAAATTTTGAAGGTTTTTGTTATAAAAAATTTCCTGATGAAGTAAAGCTGGTGTCCTTAATTATTTTTACAAGTCCTTAATATTACGAATTTTTTAAATGAATTATGATACAAATTCGTAATTCCGTAACTAATTACGGACTTTTGTGTAACAATAAAGTATATATTTGGAATCTTCATGTTTCTGGCTTCAAAATAATACTTTTTTCATTTAAATCGAATAATTTTTGACTGAAATATTTTAAAATAAAGTTTACTAATTAAAAATTAATTTTAAAAATAATTACTAATAGTTTTTACATATAAAACTTTTAATTTTAATAATTAAACATTAAAAGTATTAATAATTAAACTTAAAGTTAAGAATAATTTGTATTTTATGTAGAAGTTTCAAATTTTGTACATTAAAATTAAAATAATTATAGATATTTAAACTTAAATATTTAAAAATTTAATAATAAAATTTTAAAATTAAATAATTATAAGTATCATTTTTACTTACGGAATAATTACGGACTTACGGAACAATTACGGACTTACAGATAATTACGAATTACGGAATTACAGATTTTTTTTNGTAATAATCAACGTTAACGTTAAATTTTGAAGGTTTTTGTTATAAAAAATTTCCTGATGAAGTAAAGCTGGTGTCCTTAATTATTTTTACAAGTCCTTAATATTACGAATTTTTTAAATGAATTATGATACAAATTCGTAATTCCGTAACTAATTACGGACTTTTGTGTAACAATAAAGTATATATTTGGAATCTTCATGTTTCTGGCTTCAAAATAATACTTTTTTCATTTAAATCGAATAATTTTTGACTGAAATATTTTAAAATAAAGTTTACTAATTAAAAATTAATTTTAAAAATAATTACTAATAGTTTTTACATATAAAACTTTTAATTTTAATAATTAAACATTAAAAGTATTAATAATTAAACTTAAAGTTAAGAATAATTTGTATTTTATGTAGAAGTTTCAAATTTTGTACATTAAAATTAAAATAATTATAGATATTTAAACTTAAATATTTAAAAATTTAATAATAAAATTTTAAAATTAAATAATTATAAGTATCATTTTTACTTACGGAATAATTACGGACTTACGGAACAATTACGGACTTACAGATAATTACGAATTACGGAATTACAGATTTTTTTTTATTGAAATCCTTAATAATTATAATACAGGCAGTAATATCATAACTCTTAATTCACAATTACAGGTACCACCTTTAGCATCAAGAGTCCTGCGAACTTTATACTTAATATTTGTGACCTCCTTAAGTCTCAGCTCCTTTACACTTGAATTCAAATTCATTGTTTCTGTTGCATATTCTTTTACTGCATTAAGGATTGCTGGTGGATGATAGTTCTTTATGGCCTCCTGTTCAACTAAGTTTCGAATAACTTGTGGATGTTTAACCTTATCACTTTTATCCAAAGAGTGCGTATGGTCTGGTGAATTTTCAAAGTGCTCAACATGTACTTTTTCTTCTGTGACAAACCTTTGTACTTTAATTTTAGCAAAGCGCAAGTGAGATGGACGAATTTTTGTTTTTCGCCGTTTATTACTTGGGATTCCCTCCTTCTAGGTGCTAGATTGGTTATGTTTGATTAAACGGCATGTATATGTTTGTGACGAATTGCCATTTGCTTTTTTTTTGAAATTAAATCCCATCCAAACATTTGAAATAAGTGGCCACCAATTGCTGTCAAAGTTTTGTACCAATAACTCAAGCGGCAGACCAATATTAAAAAGTAAGTTGCACTTTTGACTAGGAATTAGTTCTTTAGAAATTAGTAGATCTATATTTGTTACTGGAGAAACAGATAGGTTCACTGTATAAAATATTGTGGAAAAAGTGAGTCTTCTGTTATACTTGTTTCTTATAAAAGTTGGAGTTTTTTTACTTGTAATATTGTGCACACTACTACGTTATAAAAATTAAATATTAAATAATAAAAAAATAATAAAAACTGATTTTATTAATAATAAAAAATAAATAAATGCATAATTCATCATAAAAACTATCTTGTTACAGGATTTCTTCGTTGTTAATAGAGATGGGGATAGATAGATAGTTAGATAAATGGCAAGAGCAGGCAAAAGTTTATTTTTTATTTTTTTATTTTTATTTATTTTTATTTTTAATCTAAAAAATCATTTTGTAATTTAATTGGTTGGAGGTAATACATAATAGATTGCTTAGTCGGCCGGATCCAACTGTCAATCGGAGAATCACGTGATTGGACATGACTTTAGACGTTCCCCTGTTTCGGAAAATTGTTTTTCTTTAACCGGAATCAGATAAATCCTAAGGTTTTACCGTCGTCTTGCCTATACATGTCGTCAAAACTAATTTAACCTTGACTTAACTTTTAAAATTTCAATTTTTAATTGCGTCTGACTCAACTAATTACATTAATTACTAGTAAAAATTAAAATTTGCTTTGACTCAACTCCAATTTTTCTCAATTTTAATTGTGTTTGACTTAATTCAGTAGTTTTGACGACATGTATAGTCTTGCCTATATTTGGTAACCCTACTTTTCATAGAAAATGTAATACCAATTTCGATAATTAATGAATTTAATTACTAAATTAGTGGTTTCCGAAATTAGATAATTTAATTTAATTTTGGAAATTAATCTGTTTCGTCTTCTTCTTTAAGGAGTTGAAACTCTAATTATCATGTGTTGTCTCCTCTTTGCTAAATGAGTCAAATACATTCATTGATAATTTAATCTAAAAATAGAAAACCCTAACGATTGATGTTTAAAACTATTGAGTCACCAATGCGTTTAATTGTTATTTTCTCATTAGTATGTTGTTTTTATTGATAAACTATCTCAGATTTACTGTTAATTAAGGTGCAAACTGTGCACGAAAGCCCAGCTTCCTCCACAGGAATCAAACCCCAAAAAATATATAAAACATTGAGTTCAGGATATGTTGAGTTATAAAACTCTTCATATTTTTTTCAAATCATTTTGATTAACTTTAATCTACCTCAAACTCAACGCTGATTAATTTTTTATTTCACTGAAAACATATAATTTTAACAACCCTAACCCTAACCTATTAATTTTTATTTGCCTCATGACTTTTGATATCACATTGTACAAGGAACAAGTGGAGTAAAAGTATCTTTATTACCATTTGCACACGACCGAAACTATTGTAGAATTTTTGATGTAACTTGCACTGGTCGAATAGAAAAAATAGGACGGTTTTATCATGAATAGGATTCCGATTGATGGCTAAATTTGCTAAGATTTATTAAATATAGGCAGTCGATTTTTTCCGATTTATACATAGGAATTTCCGATTTATGAATTTTCATAAATAGGATGTCCGATTTATGCATATTTGTGCCATCAATAGGATTCCGATTTTTGTTCATTCGACCAGTGTTGCCAAGAAATAAAAAAAAAGTTTATTAAAAGTATTAATAAAAACTTGTTATAATTTAGCCAATTAAATCTAAAATTTAACTAGATATAATTTAACTAATTAAACCTAGAATTTAACCATGATACAATTAAATATAATAACCAAATTCTGGTGCAAAAGCCAAATAATGACACAATTTTGATTGACTGGTGCAGTTATAAAATTTATTAAATAATTATTTTTAAATTTTTAAAAATAATTATTTTAACTTTAATTTCAATTTCAAATCAATTTTACATAATTAGAAGTGATTTTTTACTATAATATTCTTATAACAGATTGAAAGATCTGGTTCTTAGCTACAAGATAATATACATTTTATTCTTATAACATTAAAATTTTTTTTGGTTTTGACTAGCAGAGTTTGTATCTTTATTTTATAACTTTTACATACAAGTACACAAAAATTACATATAATTAAAGACACGACTAAAACTACTAAATTAGAAATTTATAATTTTACCCAATACTACAAAATAAAAAATTATTTCAAAAAGGCTAACACTCCAATATTAATAAAAAAACAGTCATAGATCATAACCTAAAAAACAATTAACTTCTCCTTCAACTCCTTAAACAACCAACATCGTACCCCACAAAATAAGCTACTACTATCCTACAACAACTTAAAAAACAACTCCTCACCTATTATACCTTTTGTATTTCTTGGCACCTCACATTATTAGTGGACTTTATGGCTTTAACCTGTTGGTATCACTGGTCGAATGAACAAAAATCAGAATCCTATTGATGGCGCAAATATGCATAAATCGAACATCCTATTTGTGGAAATTTATAAATCAGAAATTCCTATTTATAAATTGGAAAAAATTGACTGCCTATATTTAATAAATCTTAACAAATTTAGCCATCAATCGGAATCCTATTCATGATAAAACCGTCCTATTTTTTTCCATTCGACCAGTGTATTGAACCCTGTCCCAAGTAATCTAACATATACATGTCCCCAAAATTGATTTTGGATTTTTGAGATATTTCGTCTTTTTAAGATTTATATAGAATCTATTCTATATATGGAAGTAAAAAAAATACCCAGTTATATGTATCTTTAATCAAAAAATTCATTTGGGTGGTCAAAAAATTTCAGGTTTTAAATAAAATAATTTCGTCTTCTATAAAAAACTATTTTGACTTTTTTTTTTCAAAATTGCAATTTCGAGACCTCAAAATAATTTAACGTGCGAGTATAGTTTAACAATAGTCCCTTCTTTTGCAAACTTAAGTTCTTCCATTTTTACTGTCTTACTTCCCGAAGCTATATTCTCAGATATAAGCATCAAAACTACAAAAAGATACCCAATAAAAAATTTTCTGCTTTTTTCATACACCTCTACAATACTACAACTAACTCTCTGCTCAATTCCAACAACTCACACCCCAACAACAACTAATAAATATCACATACCCCTATTCTCCTACAATTCATCACATCATACACCGTTACCACCAATTATCTCCTTAATACCAACATATCACCCTTTTGCATCAGTGTGTCCTCACCTGAATTTACAAAATCGCCAATTCAGGGTCAAACCAAAATTTGACATTTCCCCAAAAAGTTATTGACATGAAAAAAAGAAAAATTTTGTGGCATAAACTCAATCTTTACTAGCGAAAAAAATTTTTTAGTCAAGGTGAAACCCTCTGTTTCCAGTATTAATACTCTGCAGAATTATCAACCTTTCCAAAATCTACTAGGATATTTAACTGTTCTATTTCATTCATCTAAAAGTTTCTACATCTTTGAAATATCTTTAAGAAAAAAGTAAAGTTTGTCATCTATACTTTTCATCAAAGGAGCCAGAACTAAACCCATAGGCAAGATTTCACGTATTTAATTTCTGATACCCAACAATAAATAGCTTATTCGATCTGGACTTGTAACCTCTACTATTCTAACATGAAAAAAAATACATTAATTTTACTATTGCAGATTTTAAAATTTTGACGAAAGAAGAGAAAAAGTTTTTTTTTTTTTGTAACATTAAAATTTTTTTTTTTTTTTTTTTTTAGTTGACTAGTGTAGTTTTGTTTTTATTTTTATCTTATATAAAACTAGAGAATTCCCGTGCCGTTGAGTACACAGTAATAGCCGTAATAGCCAATAGGAAAGCTTGTTTATCTAACTAGTAGAAATGGATTTTTATCTCTAGCCAATGGAAATGCTTTTTTATCTCACCACTGTGTATTATTATATAGATTATATAACAAGTACATAAGCTTACATTTCGACTTACAAATAAAAAACAGACTAAAACTAAAATAGCTAAGCTAAATAATTTACAGTCTAACCTTGCTACAAAATAAAAATTTATTTTGAAGAAGCCAAAGCTCCAATGTCAATATTATAAAAGAAACACGAAGACCATAACCCTAAAAAAAAAAAAAAAAACTTTTATTATTTAAAAATCAAAAAAGTCAGCTGGATTAGGTACTTCTATTTTATGTTTTGTATTCTTTTTTTTGCATTGAACTAAGTTGCACTCGTCAAGCATATCAAAATTAATATCGTGAAAGCTTGTAAAAAAGGTATCATTTAAATGTTTGAAAATATAAAATTTTCAGAGAATTTTTACGGTCATCTTGATTTCTGCAAGTGATTCAATTGGAACTTTAATGTTGTTTGGTAAAAAAGTCTTGATTTCTCTTATAACCGAGGTTAGACTTGGTAAAGGTTTTCGTTTAATAATCCAATGCGTGGGAATCCTATCGAAATGATAATATTTCCTTAATTTTATAAGCTCTAGTATTAACTCTTTTTTTTAGACGGGAAATACGGTTCCAGCAGTTTTGTTAGCTATATCCATTTCACTAGGTAAATCAGTTTTTATCGTCATGGTTCCGTCTTGCAGAGTAAAGAAACTTCTTGGGAGTTGTTTTCCAACAAAATATTTCTCTTGAAGGCGCCGTTTTTGCCTGCCCGATATACACGTGTCTTTTACTGGAATTTTCGAATTGTGGGATTGAAAATAACTTATCTAGACCAAAGTCCAATTTTTTGTAATCTTCTGGAAGTGGAAATTTCTTTGCTTTATGTCTGGTGAAGAATATATATGTTAACAGAAGCCATCTTCCAAAAGTGTATGCGTCTCATAAGATGCACATGACGTGAGGTACTTCTGAACGAGATTTGATAGGAAGGAACTTACATATATTATTATCTTTAATGTCTTGATATCATTTAGGTAGTGGTGATTTCTGTACTATCAGTTTGTTTTTTACACAATATTCTTTTAATTTTTTAAAGACTTCGGATAAGTTAATTTGTGTTTTAGGTATTCTAAGAAAGTAACATATATTTTGTAGAGTCTTTTTCTTTTGGTAAGTATTGAGAGGCGTCTCAGCCTTAGTAAAGTAGTATTTTAAGGCTATTTCATATTTTACTAGATCATTAACTTGACGTCGTAGTATTGCAGACAGAATTTTTTGTTCCAGTTCTTTGTGAACAATATTATATTTGTTGATGTATTTTAGGTTTAAAATTTCGAATTCTATTTGGTGATTCGGTTTGTTGTCTTTATTAAATGATGTAAAAGAACAGTATTTTGGTTAATAATCTAAATTCCAAATCGAAGCAAGAGGCCACGTCCATGTTGGCCTATCTAGCTTCGCAAGGTTGTTACTAATTATCCAATTTATTAAGTTGTTATTAGATGTCAAGGCTGAGTAAAATTCTTGGAGTTGTTGTTTTAAACCTGTATTTTCATGAATTGGTTGCATGTAAAATGACTTTCGATCCTTATCTGGAGTATATAACCTGTATAACAGCTCTGGTCTATTTATAGATTGTACTGATTTTAATTTGGTATGTGTAGGGGATTTGTGTAACAAATTTACATTGTCAATCTCCATTGAATTCTCAACTGCCTCAGTATTTTTTTCCCCAAAAATAATTTCACGATTGTCATTAGAAATCGTGGGTGGTGGTAAAAGCGGTTCTATGTAGTTGTGGTTTATATATTGTTTTCCTTTTGAGTCAGAATTCATTTCATAATCTTCATTAGAAATTGTAGGTGGTGGTGAAAATGGTTATAAGTGATTATTAAATGTGTATTGCTCTCGTTTAGAACTTGATTCTCCGTAGTTTTCGTATTCTAAGCTTTCATAGTCAGAAATCTCCAAGTTTGAGTTTGAGAAAGTTTCTTGGTCAAAAGTCTCCAAGTTTAAATTTTAAGAAGTTTCTTGGTCGTATTCGTCTTCTGTATCAAGTAGGTCGGCGGTAGATAAGTAATGTTCCTCTTTTCCTGTGTAGAACATGGAAGAAGTTGTCCAGTTATCTTGTTTACTGTTCTGGACTATGTGTTGAAAGATAAGTGGGTGAGCAGTATTTAGTATGTGATAAGTTGCAGTTTGCAGTTTGGTATCTGAATATATTATCTCTTTTCCTTTTTTCTTTTCTGCCTGTTCTTTTAACTTTTTTCTTTTTTCTTCTAGTACTTTCAAACTGTTTTTTTCCCTTTCGCTAGGAACTCTTGATTTCATTTTTTTATTTTTACGTGTCATATTTATTTCTAAGTTAATAAAATATATCTATTAACCCAATGATGTATATAAAGGAAACCTAATAAACTCTTGTTAATGTTATATCGCGTAAAAGAAGAAATATAGTTTCTTCGTTATTTAGTGTTTTCAAATTTTCAGGAAAGAGTTTTTGTTGTAACATTAAAATTGACCTGTAACATTAAAATTTTTTTTTTTTTTTTATGACTAGCTGGGTTAACACCTTTATTAAGTTTGTTTTTACATACAAGTATATAATTACATTTTAAATAAAAGCTAACTAAAAACACTATGAAAGTATTTCACCGTTCAAACCCGAGTTACGAAATAGCGACACTATTCCGAAGAGGCAAACACCCAACATTCGTCAATTAAAAAATATACAATCACTGATCGTGACCAAAAAAACAACTTAACACCCTTATACTCTCCTTTACGAACAACATCGTACCCGCCAAATATACTACTACTCTCCGACAACACCTTAGAGAACAACTTCTCACCCTTTATACTTTAAACATTACTTTCCCAGTGTTAACACGGTACTTTGCGGACCTTCTGGCTATGGCGAATTGCACGGTGGATCAGTCCAAGGCGAGCTTACATTGGTAATTTACTTTGCGAACCGAAGTTCTTCCACTTGATGTCTCGCACCCCGAAAACTACGTTTCCTCGATCAAACCCTGGCAGATTGTAAGTTAAAGTACCCAATAATTTTATTAACATCCACATCCCCTGTCGACTCCTGTGTACCCCACGTATTCTCCTCAAATCAACTCGTCGATCGTCATCCAAATTCCACGTGCTCATCCATATGATTTTTTTCATCATGCGCCAAATGATCGTCATGATTATACTTGCACGCAAAATTATTTTGGGGTCCCGAAATTGCAATTTCGGGAAAAAAAGTCTAAATAATTTTTTATAGAAGACGAAATTATTTTACTTAAAACCCAAAATTTTTTGACCACCCAGATTTATTCTTTGATTGAAGATACATATAACTGGATACTGTTTTTACTTCCATATATAGAATAAATTCTGCATAAATCTCAAAAAGTCGAAATACCTCAAAAATCCAAAATTAATTTTGGAAACATGTATAGTCATGATCAACAATTAGGGTCAAACTGAAATTTGACAAATCCCCCAAAAAAAGTTATTGCCATAAAAAAAGGAAAATTTGTGCTCAGAATCTCTTCTTATCCAAAGAAAATAAACAGCGCTAGTTGACTTCTTCGTTTTCCACGTTCGTATAAGTGATATTTCCAAGGCCAAGATAAAGGTAGTGACCGCCAACCGTTCTTTCGTTACTTTATATACCTTTGTATTAGTATGAAAGGAGTGAAAAATATTCTTTTCATACGCTTCCAGAAAGAAAGCAAAGAAACCGTCTACGTTTTTTATCGAAGAATCTAGAACCAAACACCAGAAATAATATCGCAAGCTCCTATAAAAACTCAGTCCAGCCCTTTTAGTCTTATCCGGTATGCGTTAACCTCCAACTAAAGTTGAACTTATAGAAACCCGTTCCGTTATTTACTGCGCATTTTGAGTATCCGTCGAGAGAAGAGAAAGAGTTTTTTTTTTTTGTAACATTAAAATTTTTTTTTTTTTTTTTTTNTAGGGTCAAACTGAAATTTGACAAATCCCCCAAAAAAAGTTATTGCCATAAAAAAAGGAAAATTTGTGCTCAGAATCTCTTCTTATCCAAAGAAAATAAACAGCGCTAGTTGACTTCTTCGTTTTCCACGTTCGTATAAGTGATATTTCCAAGGCCAAGATAAAGGTAGTGACCGCCAACCGTTCTTTCGTTACTTTATATACCTTTGTATTAGTATGAAAGGAGTGAAAAATATTCTTTTCATACGCTTCCAGAAAGAAAGCAAAGAAACCGTCTACGTTTTTTATCGAAGAATCTAGAACCAAACACCAGAAATAATATCGCAAGCTCCTATAAAAACTCAGTCCAGCCCTTTTAGTCTTATCCGGTATGCGTTAACCTCCAACTAAAGTTGAACTTATAGAAACCCGTTCCGTTATTTACTGCGCATTTTGAGTATCCGTCGAGAGAAGAGAAAGAGTTTTTTTTTTTTGTAACATTAAAATTTTTTTTTTTTTTTTTTTAGTTGGCTAACGCGATTGTACCTTTATTACGTCATTTATTATAAGCAATCAAACTACAATAATGCTTGAATCTCAGTGAATAAATTAACATTACAAATAAAAGTTAAGCTAGAGCTAATTCTATTAAAAAAACAATTTTAATGATCAACCCACCGCCCAATCTTGCTAAGAGCTAACAAGTTAACTCCAAGAGGAATCCCCACATTCGCCAATATTATAAAGAGGGACACATGACATGCCCCCAGCAACAAAACGAGGTAAAAAAAAGGGAACCGAGAATACCAAGTCTCAAAAGTCTTTCGCATCAGCTCACATCGAAAGACTGCTCCCTTACCGCTCTTGTAAGGTATATCCTCCAGCTTTGGCAGAAATAGTTAGGTCATCAGCTCACGTACCTAACCTCCTCCCCTACTGCTCATGTAGGGTAGCTGTCACAAAACAGACGCTGAGGACCTTGCACGCCCAAGGTTAGTCAAGTTCCCGATAAAAACCCTAACCGTCCCCCAACAACTCATCATCTAACCGTCCTACATCCCCTAAAATAAAATTACAACTAACATACAACCCACCAAACATCAACTCACCATCTAACACATTTCCCAACAAACCACCCAACAACTTCAAACCACTACCCTTCCAACCCACCACAACCCCTTAAATCTCACACCATCCTCACCAACTGTCGTCACGTCCCCTTTCGTTACTTTATGTGTCACCTAGGCCCCAGGAGAGAAATGTANAAAAAAGGGAACCGAGAATACCAAGTCTCAAAAGTCTTTCGCATCAGCTCACATCGAAAGACTGCTCCCTTACCGCTCTTGTAAGGTATATCCTCCAGCTTTGGCAGAAATAGTTAGGTCATCAGCTCACGTACCTAACCTCCTCCCCTACTGCTCATGTAGGGTAGCTGTCACAAAACAGACGCTGAGGACCTTGCACGCCCAAGGTTAGTCAAGTTCCCGATAAAAACCCTAACCGTCCCCCAACAACTCATCATCTAACCGTCCTACATCCCCTAAAATAAAATTACAACTAACATACAACCCACCAAACATCAACTCACCATCTAACACATTTCCCAACAAACCACCCAACAACTTCAAACCACTACCCTTCCAACCCACCACAACCCCTTAAATCTCACACCATCCTCACCAACTGTCGTCACGTCCCCTTTCGTTACTTTATGTGTCACCTAGGCCCCAGGAGAGAAATGTATCCTATATTGCCGAAGTCGAACGTTCTGATATTTGCTGTTTAACTTTTCACGTATAGGTACCTCGTTGAGTACGTCTATAGATCGAAGTCAGTGACCAAGCATATCTAAGTGTTTCCATTGGTGAAAAAAGCACCTGATCGTCACGTGTTGACTATTTCTCTCCTGGCCAAATTGTTATTATGTAGATCTTATAATGTGACCATTACCCCTTGTTGTTACCTTTTTAGTTTGTTTACATCTGCCGTGTAATGTTCCCGCATGTGACCAATTTTTCCCCTTATTGTCGCATCTATTTTAGTTTATTTACATCTCAAGTGTAACGAATTCCCTCACGTGACCAAAAATGGAGGCAAACCAACATTTGAAATTTCCCCACGAAAGTTCCAACGAGAAAGACCGAAAAAAATCAAAATAAAGCGAAAACTGAAACCCATAAAAGTCAAAGAAAATATTTTTTAAGTGTTTTTTGTATTATTTTAAGGAATGTAAACTAGTGTTAGGAATCGTGTATATATTTGTACTCGATTATTCGTCATGATTATTCAACGAATAATCGCGATTATTCACCAATTATTCACGATTATTCGTCAATTATTCGTTAATTATTCGTCGATTATTTACTGATTATTCACCGATTATTCACTGATTATTCACGATTATTCGCTGATTATTCGCGATTATTCACCGATTATTCGCGATTATTCGTCGATTATTCGCGATTATTCACCGATTATTTACCGATTATTCATTGATTATTTGTCAATTATTTGTTGCTCGATTATTTGCAATTATTCGTCAATTATTTGTCGATTATTCGTCAATTATTCGTGATTATTCACAATTATTCGTGATTATTTGTTGATTATTCATAATTATTTATAATTATTTATTAATTATTCACAATTATTAAAATTTTTTTAATACAAACAATAATCAACAAAGAATTTTTTTACTATAAAATAATATATATTTCATTTTAAAATAAAAAATTTCTGTTATAATTTTTTATAATTTTTATAATTTTTTATAATTCTAACTAGAATTATAAAAAATTTATGACAAAAATTTTTACAAACTTTCAACTTTAAATGCAAATATCAATACTACTGAAATAAAATATATATTATTTTGTAATTAAAAATAAAACCTTTTTTTTTATTTTAAAAATATTTTAGTAAAAAATTTCTTTATATTTTCAAATTATGAGCAAAGTCAAAAAATATAAAAAATCTTTTATTAATTATTGTTTGTATTAAAAATTTTTATTGTTCATCGCTTATAATTATTTATAATTTTTCACGATTATTCACGATTATTCATGATTATTCAACGATTAATTATTCAACGATTATTCACGATTATTCATAATTATGATTTTGTACTCGATTATGTATTCAAGGTCTGATTATTCGTGAATTTGTATTCACGATTCCTAACACTAATGTAAACCATGTTGCTAGTTTCCCAAAATTAAAGACAGAAAGAAAACCTAAAATAAATGAAAAGTAAAGCTCCAAGTAAAAGACAGAAGAAAATATTTTTTATGAATTTTTTGTGCCGTGTCATTTAAGTAAAAGTGTCCCAAGTTTCTGCCACTCGCAAAGTCGCACTTCCTCACTACGCTCCAGAGTGTTGTGGTAGTTACCCGAAGTCTTCTTTGTTAGTGTTTCTTCCCAGGACGAAAGAACTTCTTTTTAGAGGAAGACCGCCGCAAAAGTATTTAATAGTAGATATTAGGCCCCAACTCAGTCTCGTCCGGCAGAGCCCCTTGCCTCAGAAAGAGTGGTATTATATACTTAAGCCTTGGTCTTCCTTATACGACGTTGTTAACGTTTTTATGGCACCGAACCGTTTTTAAATTTTTTTGTTTGTTTTTCAATTTTTGTGACAAAAGAGAAAGAGTTGTTGTTGTAACATTAAAATTGACCAAATTATAGCTATTTTAAAATAATATATTAAAATTTTTTTTGTGTTAAACAGTAAAATCTCACCTTCATTCATTTCAAATACAAGTAACAAAATTACATATTGAAGAATAAAAACTAACTAGAAAATATATCTCAACTTCTACTATTTAACCAACCACTGATATAAAATTTCAAATTTTTCTCCATTTTAAATTACTTTAAAACTTTTTGTATTTACCCTATACATGTTGCCCAAATCCCAAATAATTTGGAATTTGGAATGCCAAAATGCACAAATTACTAGTATTTGGGATTTGGAATTTGGAATTTTGGCAAAAGATACTAATTATAATTTAGAATTTGGGATTTGGGATTTCGGCATTTGGGATTTTGACATTTGAATTTTGAATTTGGGCGGCAGGTATAATTTACCCCTTGTAAAACAAAAACTAAGTCCTCATTAATTTTATATGGTATTGATTGAGATTTACCTTCCAAATAAAGAATGGAAACAGACAACTATAAGCAGGGATTAATTTGTATAAGACAAACAGCACTATACTTAATTTATTAAAGCTGAAGGATTTATACTATTATTAAAGTATAATTGGAAAGGAATTAAGGTATTGCGGAATTAAAGTGAAAGAGGCAGGGGTGAGGTTTTCACTGGTCAAATGAACAAAAATCGGAATCCTATTGATGGCGGAAATATGCATAAATCGGACATCCTATTTGTGAAAATTCATAAATCGGAAATTTCTATTTATAAATCAGAAAAAATCGACTGCCTATACTTAATAAATCTTAGCAAATTTAGCCATCAATCGGAATCCTATTGATGGCGGAAATATGCATAAATCGGACATCCTATTTGTGAAAATTCATAAATCGGAAATTTCTATTTATAAATCAGAAAAAATCGACTGCCTATACTTAATAAATCTTAGCAAATTTAGCCATCAATCAGAATCCTATTCATGATAAAACCATCCTATTTTTTTCCATTCGACCAGTGTTTATAAGGGTAAACACTAAGTTTAATAACAATTCACTAAGAATTCAAGTCCAGAACACTAAGCAAAGCTAATTTATACAAGATAACAAGATCACACAACATGTTATCTAATTATTAAAACAAATACTGAGATTACTAAGCAAGGTATTTAAAAGAATTTCACTAAGAGACTATAAACTAATTATTAAGATCACAAAGCAGAATAATAGTTTATAATTAAGAATAATACTCAGATCACACAGCAAAGTATTATTATAAAGGTTTTTACAAAGGATTAAATAATAATTCATCAAGAAATGTATTATTTAATTAAACTATAAGAAATTTATTATTGAGTTAATGGATCTTTTTAACCAATTAACTGAGAATTGAGAGAAGAGAAATTTAATCCTTTATATACATAATAGATTATGCTATTGATTACACTGTACTCTACACTATTCAATATGCTGTAGAATACGCTAATGCATATGCTATTGACTATGCTGATGTATACACTATTAATTACGCTATCTATTACACTCTCGATTACACTGTATTATATACTATTGATCTACAGTCGTAATACATATTTTGTTGCACTAATTTCTAAGTGATTTACATTAATATTTATAAATATAGAAATAATATAATAATAGTTAATAAATACTAATAAATAATAATATAATAATAAGTATAAATAGTAAATATAAAATAATAATATATGTAATAAAAAAAAACTACTAAAGTTAACAATGGCAAGCTAATCTCAATCTCACCTTCAAGACCCTGCAGCCAAACTGAATACAGAATATCTTGAGACTGATGTCTTCATTAACTGGCACTTAAACATATCCAACCCAACTTGTTTGGATATTTCTAAAAAAAATTTATTTGGTTGAAGTCTACTGCTCCTATAAAAAAGGAAAACTCAAAAATATCAATTCGCAAAAATTCCCTGCATCAGCTTACATTAGAAGAATGCTCCCTTATCGCTCATATAAAGTATATCCCCTCAGCTTTGACAAAAATGGTTAAATCATCAGCTCACCCTCCCTTATTACTCATATAAGGTAACCAATATAGAGTCCCCAATAAAAACCCAACATTTACACAACTGATCCGCTAACCATCCTCTCCTGTCAATCCCTTACACTGGTCAAATGGAAAAAAATAGAACAGTTTTATCATGAATAGGATTTCAATTGATGGCTAAATTTGCTAAGATTTATTAAGTATAGGCAGTCGATTTTTTCCGATTTATAAATAGGAATTTCCGATTTATGAATTTTCACAAATAGGATGTCCGATTTATGCATATTTGTGCCATCAATAGGATTCCGATTTTTGTTCA
Source organism: Diversispora epigaea (assembly GCA_003547095.1). Lineage (NCBI taxonomy): Eukaryota > Fungi > Glomeromycota > Glomeromycetes > Diversisporales > Diversisporaceae > Diversispora > Diversispora epigaea. The sequence goes on along the minus strand of PQFF01000305.1, from coordinate 319,051 downwards.
TTTGACTAGTGTAAATTTGCTAAGATTTATTAAATATAAGCAGTCGATTTTTTCTGATTTATAAATAGGAATTTCTGATTTATGAATTTTCACAAATAGGATGTCTGATTTATATATATTTGCGCCATCAATAGGACGGTTTTATCATGAATAGGATTTCGATTGATGGCTAAATTTGCTAAGATTTATTAAATATAGGCAGTCGATTTTTTCCGATTTATAAATAGGAATTTCTGATTTATGAATTTTCACAAATAGGATGTCCGATTTATGCATATTTCCGCCATCAATAGGATTCTGATTTTTGTTCATTCGACCAGTGTTAAGTACCACTGTACTACCACAAAATTAATTTATTATCACCGATCATTCCTTAAATACCAATATATTACACTTTTTATCAATGCGTTACCTCTAATTGACAAAATTGACAAATTAGGGTCAAACCGAAATTTAAAAATTTTTCAAAACTATTTAAAAACATGAAAAAAGAAAATTTGTAGTGCAGACCCTTCCCACTACTAAACGAAAATTATATAACCCAGGAAAAACTCCTGTTTCCAGTATTCATTCGAGGTCAAAATGTTAAAGATGGAAAAGGGCAACTAAAACCAAGTCACCAGTTCATCCACACAAAGACTATTTTCACAAAAAAAGATGCCAAGTTCGCTGTTTACACCTTTTGTCAAGAGAACCAGAACCAAAAACCCGTAAACCAAACTTTATATATTTTTCTTAGAACTGTCTACCATAGTTAGTCTTATCCAGTCGGACTTAACCTTCAACTAACAGGCACCAAGAAAAAAATAATAAATTTTTATTGCATGTTTTTTGAATAATTTATCAAATAGAGAGAGAGAGTTTTTACAATATATTAAAATATTAATATCAGTAAAATTAATTAATAATTTTATCTGATTAACTTTGTCACATGATTAAAATTGCATTAGCCAATCAGAAATTACACCTGAATTTAGCCAGAAAAAATTAATTAGCCTTTGAGCCAGAATTTAGCTAGTACAATTTAATTAGTCTTTGAGTCAGAATTTAACCAGAATTTAGCTAGCACAAAATTAATTAGCCATAGGTGCAATTATTGAGTCAATCTTGATATTAATTGAACCTTCCGCCCTTAGTTTTGAGTATAAAATGAATAAAGAAAATGGTTCACGAAAAGGAATCTCTTGTTCTCCTTTCTAATCGCAGCTTCTTTTATAATTTTTCTTCTTGTTTATCTTCATCTTCTGTCATCCAAAAAAAGTGTTTGTGCCAGGATAAATAAACAGTTATCCCAGATGATGAATAACACACAAGGATAATTCATCCAAATAGTTACACCTATCATCCTCTATTATCCCCATGATTTTTGTATTTCCTGTGTTACCTCAATACAGTGATGTTCAAAATGTACTTCCAATGAAATTTTATTGGAATTGGAAGTTCCAATGTTTCACATGCATTGAAATCTTCCAATCAAATACTTTGGCTATTGTATATAATAACTGAAGTTCAATGCTTTTAATATGATCTTTTAAATGAATATAAATATTTGATAATTGATAAAAAAGCAAATAGGAAATTAAAAATTTGTTTAATTCTTTTTTTAATACTCTGGAATACTTAATTACAATATACAAATACAATGTCAAACTAATAAAATTTAATAAATTATATCATATAAATACAATATTGATAAAATTTTTATATTATTTATGTCATGTGTCTTATAATAAATATCTTCCAATGAAAATTTATTGGAATTGGAAGCCTATTGGAAGGATTGGAATTGGAAGTCCAATAGTGCTTCCAACTTCCAGAGAACATCACTGCCTCAATATTGTTACGGTCTGCACAAGTCAATATAGAAAGTTAAACCAATCAGTCTCAATAAATTCAAGATAATCACATGATAATTTAATGTATTACTAGTACACTTTCTCTAGTGCGCAATATTTCAAACACAGTAAAATTAGACAATTAGTTGATCTAAACCTGCTTACTAACATTCTTAAACAATGCAATCTCATGTAAAATCTGAAGGTACGATGAGTAAGTATCTTTACTAACTTCTTCATACGCTGTTAAAATTTATAGACTTTTTGAAATAACTTTTGAAGAAATAAAAGTAGTTTATTAAAGTATTGATAAAGGCTTGTTACAAAAGTATAACAATAAAGATATATTACTGCTTTGGTATATCTTGTCCCTATTACTATTACTATGCAAAAGTTTATTTTATTACAAGAAATATTTTTAGAATTATTGAGTCACTATGAAATCTTTTATCATTAAAATTGACTATTACAAAGAAAATTATTTATTATTTGAATTAATTATTACAAAATTATTTACTATAAAAGAAAAGTATTTTTAGAACTATTAGATTAATATAATATTATTTATTATGAATTATTTCGAAACTAATTATTGTTATTAAGATTATTAGAAATTTATTATTGTTTTGAGTACAAAATGAATAAAGAAAATGTTTCTGCAAAAAGAAATCTCTCATTCTNATTGTTACGGTCTGCACAAGTCAATATAGAAAGTTAAACCAATCAGTCTCAATAAATTCAAGATAATCACATGATAATTTAATGTATTACTAGTACACTTTCTCTAGTGCGCAATATTTCAAACACAGTAAAATTAGACAATTAGTTGATCTAAACCTGCTTACTAACATTCTTAAACAATGCAATCTCATGTAAAATCTGAAGGTACGATGAGTAAGTATCTTTACTAACTTCTTCATACGCTGTTAAAATTTATAGACTTTTTGAAATAACTTTTGAAGAAATAAAAGTAGTTTATTAAAGTATTGATAAAGGCTTGTTACAAAAGTATAACAATAAAGATATATTACTGCTTTGGTATATCTTGTCCCTATTACTATTACTATGCAAAAGTTTATTTTATTACAAGAAATATTTTTAGAATTATTGAGTCACTATGAAATCTTTTATCATTAAAATTGACTATTACAAAGAAAATTATTTATTATTTGAATTAATTATTACAAAATTATTTACTATAAAAGAAAAGTATTTTTAGAACTATTAGATTAATATAATATTATTTATTATGAATTATTTCGAAACTAATTATTGTTATTAAGATTATTAGAAATTTATTATTGTTTTGAGTACAAAATGAATAAAGAAAATGTTTCTGCAAAAAGAAATCTCTCATTCTTCTCTCCAATCGCAGCTTCTTTTATAATTTTTCTTCTTGTTTATCTTCATCCTCTGTCATCAAAAAAAAAAGTGTTTGTGCCAGGGTGAATAAACAGTTATCCTGAATGATAGATGACACACAAGGATAATTCATCCAAATAATTACACCTATCATCCTCTATCATTCCCATGATTTTTGTATTCTTCATGTTACCTCAATACTATTAAATAATAAACAAGAATTAAAAATAGATATTCAATGCAAATTATGTATAAAAATTGAAATTGAAATAATAAAAACTCTTTTATTTTTATTTTAAATTTTTCATTTTATTCGACCAGAATTATAGTGCAGCATTTATTTAAATAAAAGAACAGCAATTTTTAAAATAAATTATTCTTATTTATAATTTTTTTAATAATAAAAAAATACAATTGAAATTTTTGTCTTGTGATTCCAACTTTATTATTGTGCATCAAATATTCAGCTAAGTTCACATAACTTAGAAATAATCTTTTTTGCCATTTTTTTTGGATCCAATTCCTTAACATAATATTTGCTATAATTATACTGTCCATATTTATCATTCTTTTTCAGCTGACTGTAAGGAACTTCAAAATAATTTTTTGTCATTTTGATCTCATAATTATCACCTTTTTTCAGCTAATTAAAGTTTCATATTGAACTTATATGTTTCATTTACATGGATATTTTGTTTAGCAGAATAAAGTTTTTTTATAAATAAAAGTAGAACTTTGAAATTTAATTTTATACTATTATTATTAAAAGCTTGAAATGGAATAATTTATATACTTGGGATTCTTTGTTAAACAGAAATAACTTCAGTTTCAGTTAAATATCCTAAGTTATATGTTTTGGCATGCATTAAATTTTTAATCATCATGTTATTGATCTGCATTCATGTGAATGTAACGTTTTACATTCTAGAATTACATTGTACTCTTATTTGTAAAAAATGAAACAGAAGGTTCTGAAAGAATATACTATTGAAACAATTAACATTTATTCAAGGCAATTATCTAACAAATCAGAATACAATACGATTAAATATTAAAATACCATGTTTCTAGGTAATATAACATATTTATCTATTATTTATTTTCCATCTATTATCATATAATCTTTGACAATATCATAAATTCATAAATCTTAAAGCATTTGAAATTTATATAAAAATTTAATCAACATTAAATTTTTCAATTTTGTAACCAAATTTCATCAAATATAGTTAATTGATAATAACATTCTGCAGAATTTTCAGGTTGAGATAAATCTGGTTATATCAAATAGATATCAAGTCAATATTTAATAATGTCAAATTTGTCAAATTAATAATTTTAAAATATATTTTGTGATGAAAATTTTTGATTGAAAAAATCATATTTTTTTAAATAATAAAATTTATTAATTAAAAATATCATAATAATATCAAATTTATAATTTCACAAAATACTTTTGATAATTTATTATATCAAAATAATATTAAATTAATATTTTTGAAATATCAAGATTATATTTTATTATATCAAAAAAATATTTGAAAAAATTCTTATAATATCTTTTGATATAATAATTTTGAGATATCATCAAGATATTTAAAAGATATCTAGGTAATGTTTTGTTATTGGGGTAATATTCTTCAAAAATATCAATTTTAGCAAAGTTGGTTTTTTTTCAAATTAAATAAGTATTATATCATAGATAGAAATATTTTTGAAATGACAAAATAATTTATTAATATAATTTCAAATAAAATTAGTACAAAATTATTATTATATGTTTTTCACAAAAACAAGACAATAAATTATTTCTGGATAGAATTAATACAAAGTTAGTATAATTATTTTATATATAAAACTTTATATAAAAACAAAACAAATTTAAACAATAAAATTTTTTTCATTGGAAATAATATAAAATTAACACATTATAAGTACATTAGTTTTAAAAACAAGACAATTCTAAAACACAAAAAACTATCTTTTTTTTTATTTTTACAACAAAATATAAACATAACAATACAACTGTAATATAACAAAATATGTATTTTTATAGGGTATATATTTTACAATAAAATTATTGTTATAAATACTACATTTATTGCAAATTATATAAAAATAAATTAATTTACTTTTTATTATAAGTGTTATATTTTGTTATAAAGTTATATAAAAATAAAAATTAACTTTACTTTTTACTATAAAAATTCAAAATTCACTAATTTTTGTTTTAAAAAATAATTATAAATTTATTATATTTTATTTTTTTATTGATAGCAATAAAAATATTATTATTTTTGATGTATTGTCCATTTATGTATCAATTATAAAGTCAAAAAAAAATATCAATTTTTAATTTATTNATAATTGATAAAAAAGCAAATAGGAAATTAAAAATTTGTTTAATTCTTTTTTTAATACTCTGGAATACTTAATTACAATATACAAATACAATGTCAAACTAATAAAATTTAATAAATTATATCATATAAATACAATATTGATAAAATTTTTATATTATTTATGTCATGTGTCTTATAATAAATATCTTCCAATGAAAATTTATTGGAATTGGAAGCCTATTGGAAGGATTGGAATTGGAAGTCCAATAGTGCTTCCAACTTCCAGAGAACATCACTGCCTCAATATTGTTACGGTCTGCACAAGTCAATATAGAAAGTTAAACCAATCAGTCTCAATAAATTCAAGATAATCACATGATAATTTAATGTATTACTAGTACACTTTCTCTAGTGCGCAATATTTCAAACACAGTAAAATTAGACAATTAGTTGATCTAAACCTGCTTACTAACATTCTTAAACAATGCAATCTCATGTAAAATCTGAAGGTACGATGAGTAAGTATCTTTACTAACTTCTTCATACGCTGTTAAAATTTATAGACTTTTTGAAATAACTTTTGAAGAAATAAAAGTAGTTTATTAAAGTATTGATAAAGGCTTGTTACAAAAGTATAACAATAAAGATATATTACTGCTTTGGTATATCTTGTCCCTATTACTATTACTATGCAAAAGTTTATTTTATTACAAGAAATATTTTTAGAATTATTGAGTCACTATGAAATCTTTTATCATTAAAATTGACTATTACAAAGAAAATTATTTATTATTTGAATTAATTATTACAAAATTATTTACTATAAAAGAAAAGTATTTTTAGAACTATTAGATTAATATAATATTATTTATTATGAATTATTTCGAAACTAATTATTGTTATTAAGATTATTAGAAATTTATTATTGTTTTGAGTACAAAATGAATAAAGAAAATGTTTCTGCAAAAAGAAATCTCTCATTCTTCTCTCCAATCGCAGCTTCTTTTATAATTTTTCTTCTTGTTTATCTTCATCCTCTGTCATCAAAAAAAAAAGTGTTTGTGCCAGGGTGAATAAACAGTTATCCTGAATGATAGATGACACACAAGGATAATTCATCCAAATAATTACACCTATCATCCTCTATCATTCCCATGATTTTTGTATTCTTCATGTTACCTCAATACTATTAAATAATAAACAAGAATTAAAAATAGATATTCAATGCAAATTATGTATAAAAATTGAAATTGAAATAATAAAAACTCTTTTATTTTTATTTTAAATTTTTCATTTTATTCGACCAGAATTATAGTGCAGCATTTATTTAAATAAAAGAACAGCAATTTTTAAAATAAATTATTCTTATTTATAATTTTTTTAATAATAAAAAAATACAATTGAAATTTTTGTCTTGTGATTCCAACTTTATTATTGTGCATCAAATATTCAGCTAAGTTCACATAACTTAGAAATAATCTTTTTTGCCATTTTTTTTGGATCCAATTCCTTAACATAATATTTGCTATAATTATACTGTCCATATTTATCATTCTTTTTCAGCTGACTGTAAGGAACTTCAAAATAATTTTTTGTCATTTTGATCTCATAATTATCACCTTTTTTCAGCTAATTAAAGTTTCATATTGAACTTATATGTTTCATTTACATGGATATTTTGTTTAGCAGAATAAAGTTTTTTTATAAATAAAAGTAGAACTTTGAAATTTAATTTTATACTATTATTATTAAAAGCTTGAAATGGAATAATTTATATACTTGGGATTCTTTGTTAAACAGAAATAACTTCAGTTTCAGTTAAATATCCTAAGTTATATGTTTTGGCATGCATTAAATTTTTAATCATCATGTTATTGATCTGCATTCATGTGAATGTAACGTTTTACATTCTAGAATTACATTGTACTCTTATTTGTAAAAAATGAAACAGAAGGTTCTGAAAGAATATACTATTGAAACAATTAACATTTATTCAAGGCAATTATCTAACAAATCAGAATACAATACGATTAAATATTAAAATACCATGTTTCTAGGTAATATAACATATTTATCTATTATTTATTTTCCATCTATTATCATATAATCTTTGACAATATCATAAATTCATAAATCTTAAAGCATTTGAAATTTATATAAAAATTTAATCAACATTAAATTTTTCAATTTTGTAACCAAATTTCATCAAATATAGTTAATTGATAATAACATTCTGCAGAATTTTCAGGTTGAGATAAATCTGGTTATATCAAATAGATATCAAGTCAATATTTAATAATGTCAAATTTGTCAAATTAATAATTTTAAAATATATTTTGTGATGAAAATTTTTGATTGAAAAAATCATATTTTTTTAAATAATAAAATTTATTAATTAAAAATATCATAATAATATCAAATTTATAATTTCACAAAATACTTTTGATAATTTATTATATCAAAATAATATTAAATTAATATTTTTGAAATATCAAGATTATATTTTATTATATCAAAAAAATATTTGAAAAAATTCTTATAATATCTTTTGATATAATAATTTTGAGATATCATCAAGATATTTAAAAGATATCTAGGTAATGTTTTGTTATTGGGGTAATATTCTTCAAAAATATCAATTTTAGCAAAGTTGGTTTTTTTTCAAATTAAATAAGTATTATATCATAGATAGAAATATTTTTGAAATGACAAAATAATTTATTAATATAATTTCAAATAAAATTAGTACAAAATTATTATTATATGTTTTTCACAAAAACAAGACAATAAATTATTTCTGGATAGAATTAATACAAAGTTAGTATAATTATTTGAGCGAATCTATTTGTCACCACTGGTGACTGTCACCACCGGGCAAAATTATCTAACCCTAACCTTAATTTTGCCCAGGTAAATTCTAATTTTGCCCAATGGTGACTATCACCGGTGGTTACAAATAGATTTTTTCTAATTATTTTATATATTTAACTTTATATAAAAACAAAACAAATTTAAACAATAAAATTTTTTTCANTTAAAAGATATCTAGGTAATGTTTTGTTATTGGGGTAATATTCTTCAAAAATATCAATTTTAGCAAAGTTGGTTTTTTTTCAAATTAAATAAGTATTATATCATAGATAGAAATATTTTTGAAATGACAAAATAATTTATTAATATAATTTCAAATAAAATTAGTACAAAATTATTATTATATGTTTTTCACAAAAACAAGACAATAAATTATTTCTGGACAGAATTAATACAAAGTTAGTATAATTATTTTATATATAAAACTTTATATAAAAACAAAACAAATTTAAACAATAAAATTTTTTTCATTGGAAATAATATAAAATTAACACATTATAAGTACATTAGTTTTAAAAACAAGACAATTCTAAAACACAAAAAACTATCTTTTTTTTTATTTTTACAACAAAATATAAACATAACAATACAACTGTAATATAACAAAATATGTATTTTTATAGGGTATATATTTTACAATAAAATTATTGTTATAAATACTACATTTATTGCAAATTATATAAAAATAAATTAATTTACTTTTTATTATAAGTGTTATATTTTGTTATAAAGTTATATAAAAATAAAAATTAACTTTACTTTTTACTATAAAAATTCAAAATTCACTAATTTTTGTTTTAAAAAATAATTATAAATTTATTATATTTTATTTTTTTATTGATAGCAATAAAAATATTATTATTTTTGATGTATTGTCCATTTATGTATCAATTATAAAGTCAAAAAAAAATATCAATTTTTAATTTATTTTTGTACAATTTATAAACTGTATAAGCACAAATAATAAATTGATTTTTGAAATATCAAAACAATAGTAATTTGTTTTAAATGATTACATACTGGTCTGTTTTAATTTAAATAAAAGCTATACTCTATAATTCCAGTGATCAAATGAAACAAAAAAGATAAAATAAATAAATAAATAATTTTAGAAAAAATATCAAAGTTGTATAATAAATTCCCTCAAAGATTAATTTTCTTGAATTTCATTTTCTTCAACTTCAACTACACAAAATTTAAATATTGTTAATTAATTTAAATAAATATATTAAACAAATAATTCAAAAAATATAATACTCACTTATATCATCAGGAATTAAAAGATCCAATTGTTTTGTGTCTGTAAATAATAATGAATATAAATATTTTAAAATGATCATTCATTTATTGCTAAAAGATATAGGTAATTACCATGTGTGTTAACTTCAACTTTCTTTGTTTTCAAAAAAGACAAATTTCTACTTGTAAATATTGCTTTAGGATGTATTTCATTTGGATCATATTGAATAAAATTCTTGTTAGATTTATTTGCTACATTAATTTGTTTGTTTACTTGTTTACTTATTTCAATATTATCATAATCAGTAAAAGGTTCAAGTTGAGATCTCAATTCTTTAGCAGTTGGACGATTGAGAGGTTCAAAATTCCAACATTTTTTCATTATTTCTTTGAGAAATTGAGGAATTTCACACTTAGTTTCAGGTCTAAGCCCTTCACGAATTTTTATTACAAGATTTACATCATGTGGAATATTATAATATGGTGGATAACTAGTTAGAACTTCTAACATAACCATACCAAAAGAATAAATGTCAGATGCTTGAGTGTATTCTCCTCTATTTAATGTCTCAGGTGCCATGTATGGAATTACACCATAAATATTTTTTGGATCATTTTCTGTAACTGGTTTGCACAATCCAAAATCAGTAATATAACATCGAGAAAAATTTTGATTAACTATATTACCAGAATGGAAATCTTTATGCACTAAATCCATTTCATGAATATTTATAAGTCCAATTACAACTTCTAATAAAATATTATATTTTTTTCTCCAAGTTAATTTTTTAAACTTGTTATTCAACAGATTTCGAAGACTACCAAATTCTGCATATTTCATAACCATCATATGTTCATTTGTTGTTGGATTTTTAGTAATACCATAAATAGCAATTGCATTTTTACCTCGAAATTTAAGTTGATTATTAATCTAAAATATTTATTAGTATAAATAAAATATATTTAATATATGTTTAAAATATAATGTTAGTATGGTAAAATTTTAATAATATGAAATATTTACCTCTTGCAAAAAATCAATTTTATTTGCGGAATTATCAAGACTTTTTAGGCAAACATTTCGTCCTTCAAACCTGTTCCAATTTTCTACTTCATTATTCCAAGAATAAATAGGTCCATCAAGCCATTTTGCTTTATATGCTGTACCAAAACCACCTTTAGTAAGATATGTGATATTCTCAAGTTTCTCAAATGGAATCCACTCAATAATTTCTGGACATTTATTTGCATTTAGTTGTATTTGTTGAATAAATTCATCAATTTCTCTATCTTCGCTTGTCCATTTATTAAATTCATTTTGAAATTGTTTAGCATTACATAGATGGCACCATTTGTGTCCAATATTTTTTTGATGACATTTATCACATGTTCCAAAACTAAAAAATATTATTGATAATTAATTAAAGAATTGTTATATGATATTGAATTAAATTAATTAAATTGAAACTTTGATTTCAATAATTATGAATCTAAATACTCACTTGCTGTAATATAATTTATATTGATTAGTTTATGATAATTGATTAGAGAATTGTTATATGATATTGAATTAAATTAATTAAATTGAAACTTTGATTTCAATAATTATGAATCTAAATACTCACGAACTGTAATATAATTTATATTGATTAGTTTACGATAATTGATTAGAGAATTGTTATATGTTATTGAATTAAAATAATTAAATTGAAACTTTGATTTCAATAATTATGAATCTAAATACTCACAGACTATTTATATTGATTAGTTTATGATAATTGATTAGAGAATTGTTATATGATATTGAATTAAATTAATTAAATTGAAACTTTGATTTCAATAATTATGAATCTAAATACTCACTCGCTGTAATATAATTTATATTGATTAGTTTATGATAATTGATTAGAGAATTGTTATATGATATTGGATTAAATTAATTAAATTGAAACTTTGATTTCAATAATTATGAATCTAAATACTCACTCGCTGTAATATAATTTATATTGATTAGTTTATGATAATTGATTAGAGAATTATTATATGATATTGAATTAAATTAATTAAATTGAAACTTTTATTTCAATAATTATGAATCTAAATACTCACTCGCTGTAATATAATTTATATTGATTAGTTTATGATAATTGATTAGAGAATTGTTATATGATATTGAATTAAATTAATTAAATCGAAACTTTGATTTCAATAATTATGAATCTAAATACTCACCGACTATTTAAATTGATTAGTTTATGATAATTGATTAGAGAATTGTTATATGATATTGAATTAAATTAATTAAATTGTAACTTTGATTTCAATAATTATGAATCTGAATACTCACCGACTATTTAAATTGATTAGATTATGATAATTGATTAGAGAATTGTTGTATGATATTGAATTAAATTAATTAAATTGTAACTTTGATTTCAATAATTATGAATCTGAATACTCACCGACTATTTAAATTGATTAGATTATGATAATTGATTAGAGAATTGTTGTATGATATTGAATTAAATTAATTAAATTGTAACTTTGATTTCAATAATTATGAATCTGAATACTCACCGACTATTTAAATTGATTAGATTATGATAATTGATTAGAGAATTGTTGTATGATATTGAATTAAATTAATTAAATTGTAACTTTGATTTCAATAATTATGAATCTGAATACTCACCGACTATTTAAATTGATTAGATTATGATAATTGATTAGAGAATTGTTGTATGATATTGAATTAAATTAATTAAATTGTAACTTTGATTTCAATAATTATGAATCTGAATACTCACCGACTATTTAAATTGATTAGATTATGATAATTGATTAGAGAATTGTTGTATGATATTGAATTAAATTAATTAAATTGTAACTTTGATTTCAATAATTATGAATCTGAATACTCACCGACTATTTAAATTGATTAGATTATGATAATTGATTAGAGAATTGTTGTATGATATTGAATTAAATTAATTAAATTGTAACTTTGATTTCAATAATTATGAATCTGAATACTCACCGACTATTTAAATTGATTAGATTATGATAATTGATTAGAGAATTGTTGTATGATATTGAATTAAATTAATTAAATTGTAACTTTGATTTCAATAATTATGAATCTGAATACTCACCGACTATTTAAATTGATTAGATTATGATAATTGATTAGAGAATTGTTGTATGATATTGAATTAAATTAATTAAATTAAAACTTTGATTTCTTTTTTTTTTTTTTTTAAAGTGACTGGCGCGGTCTCGCTTTATTTCAATTTTGAAACTTTGATTTCAATAATTATAAATTTAAATACTCACCGACTATTTATATTGATTAGTTTATGATAATTGATTAGAGAATTGTTATATGATATTGAATTAAATTAATTAAATCGAAACATTGATTTCAATAATTATGAATCTAAATACTCACTAACTATTAGTTTATGACAATTGATTAGAGAATTGTTATATGATATTGAATTAAATTAATTAAATTGAAACATTGATTTCGATAATTATGAATCTTAATACTCACTCGCTGTAATATAATTTATATTGATTAGTTTATGATAATTGATTAGAGAATTGTTATATGATATTGAATTAAATTAATTAAATTGAAACTTTGATTTCAATAATTATGAATCTAAATACTCACGAACTGTAATATAATTTATATTGATTAGATTAGTTTATGATAATTGATTAGAGAATTGTTATATGATATTGAATTAAATTAATTAAATTGAAACTTTGATTTCAATAATTATGAATCTAAATACTCACTAACTATTAGTTTATGACAATTGATTAGAGAATTGTTATATGATATTGAATTAAATTAATTAAATTGAAACTTTGATTTCAATAATTATGAATCTAAATACTCACCGACTATTTATATTGATTAGTTTATGATAATTTATTAGAGAATTGTTATATGATATTGAATTAAATTAATTAAATTGAAACTTTGATTTCAATAATTATGAATCTAAATACTCACGAACTGTAATATAATTTATATTGATTAGTTCATGATAATTGATTAGAGAATTGTTATATGATATTGAATTAAATTAATTAAATTGAAACTTTGATTTCAATAATTATGAATCTAATTACTCACATACTATTTATATCGATTAGTTTATGATAATTGATTAGAGAATTATTATATGATATTGAATTAAATTAAATTAATTAAATTGAAACTTTGATTTCAATAATTATGAATCTAAATACTCACTCGCTGTAATATAATTTATATTGATTAGTTTATAATAATTGATTAGAGAATTGTTATATGATATTGAATTAAATTAATTAAATTGAAACTTTGATTTCAATAATTATGAATCTAAATACTCACTAACTATTAGTTTATGACAATTGATTAGAGAATTGTTATATGATATTGAATTAAATTAATTAAATTGAAACTTTGATTTCAATAATTATTATGAATCTAAATACTCACTAACTATTAGTTTATGATAATTGATTAGAGAATTGTTATATGATTTTGAATTAAATTAATTAAATTGAAACATTGATTTCAATAATTATGAATCTAAATACTCACTCGCTGTAATATAATTTATATTGATTAGTTATGATGATTGATTAGAGAATTGTTATATGATATTGAATTAAATTAATTAAATTGAAACTTTGATTTCAATAATTATGAATCTAAATACTCACTACCTATTAGTTGATTAGAGAATTGTTATATGATATTGAATTAAATTAATTAAATTAATTAAATTGAAACATTGATTTCAATAATTATGAATCTAAATACTCACTCGCTGTAATATAATTTATATTGATTAGTTTATGATAATTGATTAGAGAATTGTTATATGATATTGAATTAAATTAATTAAATTGAAACTTTGATTTCAATAATTATGAATCTAGATACTCACTCGCTGTAATATAATTTATATTGATTAGTTTATGATAATCGATTAGAGAATTGTTATATGATATTGAATTAAATTAATTAAATTGAAACTTTGATTTCAATAATTATGAATCTAAATACTCACAAACTATTAGTTTATGATAATTGATTAGAGAATTGTTATATGATATTGAATTAAATTAATTAAATTGAAACATTGATTTCAATAATTATGAATCTAAAGACTCACATACTATTTAAATTGATTAGTTTATGATAATTGATTAGAGAATTGTTATATGATATTGAATTAAATTAATTAAATTGAAACTTTGATTTCAATAATTATGAATCTAAATACTCACTCGCTGTAATATAATTTATATTGATTAGTTTATGATAATTGATTAGAGAATTGTTATATGTTATTGAATTAAATTAATTAAATTGAAACTTTGATTTCAATAATTATGAATCTAAATACTCACAGACTATTTATATTGATTGATTAGAGAATTGTTATATGATATTGAATTAAATTAATTAAATTGAAACTTTGATTTCAATAATTATGAATCTAAATACTCACTCGCTGTAATATAATTTATATTGATTAGTTTATGATAATTGATATTGAATTAAATTAATTAAACTGAAACTTTGATTTCAATAATTATGAATCTAAATACTCACATACTATTTATATTGATTAGTTTATGATAATCGATTAGAGAATTGTTATATGATATTGAATTAAATTAATTAAATTGAAACATTGATTTCAATGAATTATGAATCTAAATACTCACTAACTATTAGTTTATGATAATTGATTAGAGAATAGTTATATGATATTGAATTAAACTAATTAAATTGAAGCATTGATTTCAATAATTATGAATCTAAATACTTACAAACTGTAATATAATTTATATTGTATTGATATTTATTAGTTTATAATTGATTAGGAATATAATTTTATATATCCAAATTATTATAGGTAATGAATTATAAATTATAGTTGTAAAATAAGCTTATTATAGCAATATGCCTACTCTTCCAAATTTTCCGATTCTTCCAATTCTTTTGTTTCTCCAATATCTTTCATTTCTTCAGTTTTTCTTGTTCCTTTCATTTCTTCTATTTCTTTAACTTCCATTTCTTCTGTTTCACCAGTATCTTTTATTTCTTTATTCCTTTCATTTCTTTCCATAACTTCTTCGTTTCTTTAAAATCTAAAAAAAAATATTGCCAACGATCACATTATCAAATAAATTTAGTTTTGCATGCATTTGTACAACAACGATTTTGAGATTGCTTGTATGACCCAACTCCGGATATCTTTTTTTTATGCAATGCTACATAATAATAAACAATTTCTTTTCTTGAAAAATTTGTCAAATAAAGTATTGTGCACCATTATTTTATATGTACATTTATATTCTATTTACATTCGACTAAAAATGATATTTTATTTATTTTATTTATATATTGACGTATAAATTTATAATTTGATACAAATCTCAAAATATAAATTTAAAACTATTAAGTATATTTGATATTTAAAACAAAAGTAATATTAAATTCTACTAAAAATAATATTTTATTATGTATACATAAATTCAAAATTAAATACAAATGCATCTAAAACTATTAAATATATTCGAAACAAAAAAAAATATAAATAGAATGGAAAAAGTAAAAAATAAAAGTAAAAATAAAAAATAGGAGTAAAAGTGGAAGGAAAAATTAAGAACAATGGTCACTTAAATAAAAAAAACATGGTTATTCAATTTTTTACAAACACGGAATTAATTTGTAAAAAAAATCTTACTAAAAAAAAATTATCATAATCATTACATAGGGATAAAAAGGTTGTTTATATTGTCAAAATTTGAAAAAAATACTAATACATTTATAATTATTAACCAGAACAGCCACCTGTCTAGTTTTTACTCACCTACATATGTATTTTTTTTCAAATTTACAAAGCCAATTTAGTCATATGTTGAGATCTTATGATCATTTTTATTTTTAGCACAAAATAAAAATCATAGGAGTATCGTTTTGGGAATAATTAGCCGTAATTGTGCCAGTGTTCCAAGTCGAAATGGTATTAGCCAGCTATTAGTCAGCCGATTTTTTTGAGAACAGGATAAAATTACCATATATGGTGATTTTTATTTATAGAGAGATGCACAAAATCTGAGGATATAATTGGATAGACGGTCAAAAAAAATAAAAAAAATTCATGTAAAAAGAACAATAACTTGTAGAAAATTCTTTAAAAAAAAATTATCATGATAATCATTTGATATTTTTACATTCTCAACATAGATAGTGCAGCACGTTCGCATGAAATTTTCAGCAAACTTTTAATGAAACATAGTTTAGTAATTCATAAATCAAAATTTGAAATAAATAATTATATAAGTGATTTAGATAATCAATAAATTAAATTTATTTACATTTTATATTATATTTGAAAAACTTATTTTAGCAATTTTATTTTGATAGAAATTATATAACTGTATTTTTATTTTAAACTAAATAAATATTTTAGAAACGCTTAGTTTGAATTGTTTCCCATGTTTGCGCATTAATTATACAAGTTTCAAAATTTTAATTCTATTGTTATTTCGTGTTGAAAATGAAAAAAAAGAAATTTTCGTAAATTTAAATAAACTTTATAATTTTTGTAGTGTTAATCTTAATTTTAGAAATATTTCATGTTTACTAAATTACTTTTTTAAAAAAAATCTATTAATATATGTTTAAACGTGTTTATATATTAATTTTAAGCCTTCTAGCTAATACTTTTATTAAACAAAAAATAGATTTTACTACAATTTTAGCTAATCGGCAATGTTTAGAATTTTTTTGCGAAAATTTTTTCTTTGTAAAAATTACATTAAATACTCAAATAAAGACTCCTAATCTCAAGGTTTTTTCAATAAAAATTTCAGGTAATCTATTATTTAAAAACACGGGTCGCCTGATGCTAACGTTTAGATTAATTAAATAATTAAATAGCATCAAATAACAATCAGGTGATAACGATCTGCGAATCATCTAATATTTAATTCATATCGCGATCAGGTGACTCATACGATCTGCTATTTAAAAGAGTGTCCTTATCCTGACCCCTGGTTCACGGTGAAAATCATGAACCCCCGGGGTTCAGGCAAATTATTCTAGACCCCCAACGTTTTTAGTAATAATAGTAATAACTAAAATTTCCAAAATTAGTAAATCAATAAAAGTAAATAAATAATTTTATACTGTAATATTTATATTTTTAATCGAAGCGAAATTTTTCATATATTTAAAAATCCTTATCTCAAAAAACAACTTTGAATATTGTTATTATCAACTATTTCATATCTTTATTACTAGATTTTTCACATTCAATTTTTTATTCCAACTATATTATGTACATGAACAGTTGATGAATCCCGGACCATTAATTCCATTCTATATCAAAATAAAATGTAACAATGATGGAGAATTTTTTTACATGATAATTAATTTAATGTTATAAAATTTTTTTTATTTAATCCATCTATCTGTTTCTATGTCAATTCATTAATTTATATATTAATTCATCTACCTATCCATCATTTATCCATCTGCTCATTTGTTTATTTGTTCATCTGTCCTTCCATCAATTTATCCACTTATCCATTTGCTATATATCAAAATAAAAACATAACAATGATGATAATTAGGGGGGAGAGGAATTTTTTTAAATGATATTTGTGATTAATATTTAATTAAAGGAATTTTAACAAATTATTTTTTGTTTAATCCATCATACACCCATCTACCGTTTCATTTGTTTGTTTGTTTGTTCATTTATCCTTCCATCAATCCATCTATCCAGCTATCCAGATCCATGCTATATATCAAAATAAAAATGTAACTAATGATGATGATTAGGAGGGGAGAATTTTTTTTACACAATATTTGTGATTAACAATTAATTAATTTACCTGGTAAGGAATTTTAACAACAAATTATTTTTTGTTTAATCCACCATCCACTCATCCATCGTTTCATTTTTTTGTTTGTTCATCTGTCCTTCTATTAATCCATCTATTCATATCTATCCATCTATTATGCTATATATCAAAATAAAAATATAACGACAATGATGATGATTAAGAGGGGAGAATTTTTTTACACGATATTTGTGATTAATAATTAATTAATTTACCTGGTAAGAAATTTTAACAATAAATTATTTTTTGTTTAATCTATTATCAACCCATCTATCATTTCATTTATTTATTTGTTTATCTGTCCTTCCATCAATCCATCTATTCTTATATATCTATTTATTGATGCTATATATCAAAATAAAAATATAACAACGATGATAATGATTAGGAGGAGAATTTTTTTTATATAATACAATTAATTAATTTACCAGATAAGTCAAACAATTTTTTGTAAATTTAATTAAATAAAATAATTTTTATAATATTAACTTGATATATTATATTGTAATATTTATTATTTTTTTTGGATGTGCAAATATTACTTTACAAATTTTGATATTTTTTAATTGTTATCTTCATCATCATGAACATATAAGCCAAACTCTACACTATCAATCATTATTTCTTTAGCAGTATCTAAAGAAATATTTTTAAAATCCTCTGCAATAAGTCTAATACCAGTTTCAGGAACAAGTACTTGAGTTATATATTGAGATGTTGTTTGTGGTCTACAAAGATTTGTAGTCAATATACCAGTTTGTAAAAACATTTCAGTTAAAGTTCTTAATATAATTGCTAAATCCTTAGAACCATAATATCCAGGCTAAAAAAATGTTGTTATTAGTATAATTTTAATATTTAAATATATGTTTTTAAGTTGAATATAATTTAATTAAAATTGAACTTACTTGAAAAGATTCGAAATAAGACATTTGCATTAATGGATTGTTTACTTTTGTTACACCAATTTCTTTAATTCTTTTTATAGCATCCACACGATATTCACTATACTTTTGATCTTTTATGATTTTTAACAACTCAGATTTCATAATTATGATTCTGTTTGGCAAATTAATAAAATCTATATGTAAAGGATATCCCTTTTTCATCCCATAAGGTATAATCTCTCCTTCACCTTTATGAATTCTACAAAACTCATACTGTTCAACTACAATATTAGCAAATACTATTAATTTAAAAATCAATTAATTTTTTAAACAATAATAATATTAATATAATGATAATAATATAATACAATAACAATAAACTATACTTTTTCCTGTATTGATATCATCTAAATATTTTGATACTTTCAAAGGAAGTGGATTTGATAATATTTCATCACAATATGGACATTTTTTTTCCATTTGATTTTCTATTGAATTAATTAATATATAAATTAAGATTTTAAAATAAATAAATATTTTTTTTAAGATCTCAAAAATCGTTTAGAACAATTAATAAATATTAATTTTGATATCTCAGCAGATAAAAGATTTTGCAAAAAAAAAAATATATTTACCTAAATTTAATTNTCTGTTTGGCAAATTAATAAAATCTATATGTAAAGGATATCCCTTTTTCATCCCATAAGGTATAATCTCTCCTTCACCTTTATGAATTCTACAAAACTCATACTGTTCAACTACAATATTAGCAAATACTATTAATTTAAAAATCAATTAATTTTTTAAACAATAATAATATTAATATAATGATAATAATATAATACAATAACAATAAACTATACTTTTTCCTGTATTGATATCATCTAAATATTTTGATACTTTCAAAGGAAGTGGATTTGATAATATTTCATCACAATATGGACATTTTTTTTCCATTTGATTTTCTATTGAATTAATTAATATATAAATTAAGATTTTAAAATAAATAAATATTTTTTTTAAGATCTCAAAAATCGTTTAGAACAATTAATAAATATTAATTTTGATATCTCAGCAGATAAAAGATTTTGCAAAAAAAAAAATATACTTACCTAAATTTAATTCATTAAAAGAAAAATAATCCTGAGTAAATGTTGTTTCAAAATATTGATGCTATGGCTTTGCATTAATATTTTGAAATTCGTGTAATGATTGTTGTGTATTATATACGGATTTATGATTAAAATTTTGAATCTCATGTAATGGTTGTTGATTATTGTATATAGATTTAGGATTAATAAAATTATTATTAAAATTATATGTTGCTGATATATTATTTTCTATATTTTCATCAGTAATATTGGTCTCAATTTCATTATTATTTATTAAACTTTCATTGATTTTTTTTTTTTTGTTAACTAATTCTAATATATTTTTATTTCTTTTATTAGATGGCCACCCTTTTCCATGAATTATTAATAGATTTTTTATTGTTGATTTTTCTATTGAATTAATAGATTTCAGTTGATTCATCTTTTCAATCTCAGAAGTAAATATTTCATTAAAAGAAATATAAAAGATTTTGGCTAATGTTGAATTTTGTACAGTAAATCTTTTAATCTTTTGTAATAATTGTGTTAACATATATTGATAATCTTGATCATTGCTATATTCATGGTTAAATAGTGTAAATAGTAGAAGTAAAAATAGAAGAGGTTGAATTAGAAGTTGTGAAACTAATATAATTTTTAATAATTATTTCTTCACTTGGATCTTTTTTCCATCTTTCATAAAATAAACTAATAGGAAGTTCTTGTAAATTTAGTTGCATCGCGGTATGAAAAATATGTCTACAAATAAAACCTGAAAATGGAGTATATTCACAAGAACATGTGAAATTGAAATTGGAATCATGTTTCACGATTCTTCCATTTGTTTCTTTTTCAAGTCTTTGCACTTGAAAAATTAATTCTATATTATTTGCATCTCTACGTATAATAAAAAAATAATAAATAACAATTTTAATAAAAAAAAAAAAACTTTACATTTATAATAAATATATTACCTTGAAATTTCTTTGCAGGTGTACATAAATGATTGTAATAACTGTTCTTGAGTTTTTTTTAAAGCAAAAGTAGTTAAAATTGATACATTGATATTCAAATAGACTTGAAGTTTTGTATAAAATATTAAAATTATTTTGTTAATATATACAAAATTCTGTTTTTTCATTTTGTGCATCTAGTGCTGATTGAAATGCATTAATAAATGTTACAAGAGATGTACTTGCATTCAAATAACCTTTCATCATATTATTCATAGATTCGCACGTTGTGTTGTTGTCATGTCTGCCATAATGGTATTGTGATTATAACATGCGGCCCATTTTTCTTTTGTTTTTTCCATTTTCAACAAATAGGCTGATGTTATTAGATAAGATGTTTTCAATGTTTCCCATTGTGTTAGAAAATTAAAAATATCTATTTCACCAAAACATTTAAAAGATCTTTAACAAAAGTTCCCCAATTTGTATTAAGTTTCGAACTTAAATTTTTTATAACATTTTTTATTAAATGCTATTGACATAAACAGTGTTTCGTACCCAAAGGTTGTAAAACCTTTGTATATGCATTTGCCATAACACGATCATCATCAATAAGAATAACTTTAGGCACATGTTGATTGACCATCTCCAAAAATTTATTAAAAATCCATAAAAAATTCTCTTCTGTCTCATTGATCATTAATGTACTTGCAAAACAAATACTATATCCATAATTGTTAACACCTGTAAAAATTTCAAATGGCATATAAAAATGGTTGGTTTTATATATATTATCAAAAACTATTACATCATTAAATCTACTCTACTGTAATTTATTAACTGTTCAAGAAATATCCAAATTATCTGTTCCAATCTTTTTGTACTAAGATTAATATCAGTGTGATTTCTCGTTTTCGTTTTTAAATTGTTTTAAAGTATTAATAAAATTATCAGCCTCAAATTCTTTTTTCTGTTCTACGATCTTCTAATTGATAAATAAAGTTATAAATATCATTATATATCTATGTGACATGAATACCAAATTCTTAATTTAAAATTGTACGAATTGTTAGAATATTTACACTAGCACGACGTAACAGTTCTATTTGTTGTTTAACATCATCTGGAATATTTCTTTCACTAGACATAAAAGATTGATAGCTTTCATCAACCATTTGATAATTATGAATAAGATTTATATTAATAATATACCATAATCCATTATTTTCATTTAATGAAGAATGAATAAAAAATGGGCAACTACAACATTGAGATGCTTTATTTTGTCCTTTTTATACATGTCGTCAAAACTAATTTGGCCTTGACTCAACTCTTAAAATTTCAATTTTTAATTGTGTCTGACTCAACTAATTACATCAATTACTAATAAAAATTAAAATTTGCCTTGACTTAATTCCAATTTTTCTCAATTTTAATTGTGTCTGACTAAATTCAATAGTTTTGATAACATGTATAGTCCTTTTCCTTTGTTGCTTAAGTTTTCTTCTCCTGAGTCTTGGTCTTTTTTTGATTCAGAATAACCAGCTCTTGAGCATAATAATGTTCTTTTTTAAATATTTTTTTCTTTTTTTAAGTATTTAACTTTTCCAAGTCTAATAATAAATTTTAGTTCATGTATATAAATCTTAATTTTATTTACAAACTCATCATGACTTTTAAATACATCATTTATTTGAAATTAATAGTTTGAAGTTGCCATTATTTTAAGACAATAATATTACAAACAAATTACAAATAAAGAGTAAAAAAGTTTAAACGTGCTTGCGACATACATGTTATTATTTTACATAAATATTATCAAATAAAACTTTGTGTATATGTGTTACAATATAAAATATAAATTTTGATATTTTCTAAATTAAAAAAGGGTCTAGACAAAATAACCTAAACCCTGGGATAGCATTCTGATCCTTAATCCTATAAATCTGGATTAAAGCTCCTCATGAGTCGAGCCGAGCTGAGCCTCATAAAGCTCAAATCAAGTCAAGCCTAAAAACTTAGGCTTGACTCAAGCCTAAAAACTTAGGCTTGACTCAAGCCTAAGTTTTATAAGTTAGACTCGAGCTGAGCCAAGCCTTGTTTATATAGGCTCGGCTTGACTCATGAGCCTAAGTAGGCTTGCGAGTTTTATAGTAGGCTCTCAAGCCTTATAGCAGGCTCTCGAGCCTTGGGTAGGATTGCGAGTCTTGAAGTAGGCTCGCGAGTCTTGAAGTAGGTTCACGAGTCTTAAAGTAGGCTCGCAAGTCTTGAAGTAAGCTCGCGAGTCTTGAAGTAGGCTTGCGAATCTTGAAATAGGCTTGCAAGCCTTGAAGCAGTGTTGTCATGGGACATGGGACAGAGACATGGGACGTCCGGGACAGGACAGTCCCGGGACATGTCCCATTATTTTATGTCCCAGGGACATCGGGACAATTTTTATCACATGATCATATATATTAATTGTCACATGATTTTATATTTGGAATGTCGTTCCGTTCAAAACAAAATATTTTATTTCATAAAAAAAAATTTAAAATATATCTAATGAAAATCAAACTAATATATATTTTTATTATTTTTTAAACCAACAAAGCCAATTAGAAAAATTAGAAAGGAAGTTTTAGATTATTTTTAAAAAGATTTGTTAATTCTCATTTTGCATTAATATCAACAGCGGGATGAATAATATTATCCATCATAATATTTTCATCATTATAATTATCATCATCAATAGCATTCTTTTCTTCTCTTAACATTTCCACCCAGCCTTGAAGATATTCACCAAAATCATTTTCTATATTTAATTGATCAATATTTTCGTTTTCAAATTCTTCATCACAATCTTCTATTAAATTTTCATCATCTAAATTCTCATCATCTACTAAATTCTCATCATCATCTATTAAATTGTCATCACCATCTATTAAATTCTCTTCATTATTTTCTATATCTTGATCATTATTTTCGCAGTCTTCAGGAATTTCAAATATAGTATTATTGAATAAAGGTTTAGATGTTACTGATGTTAGTCGATGTGAATATATAATATCTGCTCTTAATTTACTCATTTCAAGAGCACGTGATGACTAAAAAATTATTAATAAATTTATTAATAATATTATTATAATAAATAATAAATAATAACGAAATCATAAAATAAATAAATAAATTAATAAATAAATAAAAATTTAAATAAAAAATTAAATTATTAAATAAAAACTGCTGTTTTACTAAAAATAAAATAAAAATTATTTAAAATAATTAAAATACTTAAAAAAAATTTAAATAAAAAATTAAAATAAATAATTTGCTAAAAATAAAAATAAAAATTATTAGTTTCATAATTTTATTAAAATAAAAATTATTAGTTTCATGATTTTATTAAAATAAAATTATTAAAATTGATAATTTTACTAAAATAATAATAAGAGCGAATCTATTTGTCACCACCAGTGACTGTCATCACTGGGCAAAATTATATAATCCTAACCTTAATTTTGTCCAATGTAGAGGTGCGATCCGTGGATGACTTATCCATCAATCCGACGGATTATCCGTGGTGACACAGATTGACAGATCATTTTTTAAAAATTTAAAAGATCTGGATTAAAAAAAATATAATCCGGATTAATTCGGATTATATATATCAATCCACGAATTAATCACAGATTGATTACGGATTGAAGGATTAATCTGGATTGTTCTCTAATCCGAGGATTATTCTTTTAATCTGTAAATTATTTTTTTAATCTGTAATACGATATTTCTTTCTTTAAATATTATATTACAATTATTATTTTGAGTTAAAAAGATAATTATATAGTTTAAAAGAGTTTAGAGTTATAAGTGAGTAATATTATATTTATTTATTAGTTTAGAATATTTTCAGATATTTAAAGGTACTAACTATTACTTTTTAGAACTATTTTTATAATAAAATCGACACATTACTTACATTACTATTCTATAGATTTAAACAAGAAAGAAGAGTAATTAAATAGTTTTAAAGGAGTTTATAGAGTTGTAAGTGGATAATACTTTGTTTATTTTATTAGTTTAGATAATTTTTAGATATTTAAAAGTACTAACTATTACTTTTTAAGAGTAATTATATAGTTTTAAAGGAGTTTATAGAGTTGTAAATAGATAATATTTCGTTTATTTTATTAGTTTACAGTGATCGTCATAAATAACGAGAAATGTTAATATTACTATAAATCCTGCAAAATTTATTTGATTGGCTTGAGGTTTTACAGAAACGTAAAACAAATATGCATGTACAAAAAATTTATATACATTAATGGTTAATTTTTTTTCCATCATTTTCCATTATCTCATTTATACGACCTGGCATTCCCTTTACTAAGTTAAGATACAATTCTACAGAAATATCCTCCCATTCTTTCTTAATTAATCCATGCCAACGACTAACACTAATTGATTTTTCTTTTCTAACTATTTCATTGACTTGTTTCTCCACCCTTTTCTTGATAATTGCCCAGAGATTTTCTATCGGATTAATGTCAGGGCTATAGGATGGCCACTCAAGGAACTTTGGAACTTGATCACAAATGAATTCTCTTGTTTTTATAGCACGATGCTTCGAATCATTATCCTGCTGAAAGACCCAATGTTCCCCCATGATTGTATGTGCATTTTCAAAAAGATTGTTGGTTAAAATTTCACGATAAAATTCGGCATTCATATTTTGAGTAAACATATGGAAGCCAATTGTTCCACGTGCAGAAAATGCACCCCAAAAGTGAACTTTTTCTGGATGTTTTGGGACCCCCTTCTGTGGAATACTTGTACCATCTTTGTAAAATGCATTTATAGTATTTCGGAACATTTAAAATGTAGTTTCGTCTGAAAATATTACGATTTTCCAGTTTTGTTTATAGTGTGTCTTTGCCCATTCCACCCGAGCTAGACGATTTTTTTCTGAAAGCAAAGGTACGGTTTTTGGATGCTTTGAGTGATACCCAAGCTTGTTAAGCTCACGATTTACTGTTCGCGCAGATATGTCAACCTTTGAACTAAGTTTTGTGGCAATTTCACTACAGGTAAGATACTTGTCATTTGTAATAATTCTTCCTAATACACAGCGATCTTGAGAAGTTAAAATTGTGGGACGTCCCAAACGAGAAATAGGCTTGAGTTCATGGTTTTTTTTTAGTTGGGCAACATACTTATATGCTGTAGAAAGGGGAACACTACTTTTTTCTGCTAAAGTAGGAGCATCATGGACATCACTTTTCCAAAGGTGACTTATGATCTCTCGTTGGTCAATAATCGGAGTTTCTTTCATTTCAAAAAAAAAAGGGGGAAAACTATTTGTTTTTTGTTTTTTTTTTAGATTTTGTTTTTATGTTACACTGATAAACAAACTGTTATTAAAATGTGGTAAGCACATGCTAAACACGAACAAGTTTTTTCTATGTACAGTTTGTGCCACATTTAATTCTCGTTACTTATGACGATCACTGTAAATAATTTTTAGATATTTAAAAGTATTAATTATTACTTTTTGATTATTTTTAGAACTATTTTTTAGTGAAATCGGGTGGCGCAGTACCGTTTTTATAGATTTAGATTAAAAAATGATAATTATATAATTTAAAAAATTATAAGTGAGTAATATTTCNTTTATTTTATTAGTTTAGAATATTTTCAAATATTTAAAGGTACTAACTATTACTTTTTAAAACTATTTTATAGTGAAATTGGTACATTATTCACATTACTATTCTATAGATCTAAATAAGAAAGAAGAGTAATTATATAGTTTTAAAGGAGTTTATAGAGTTGTAAATAGATAATATTTTGTTTATTTTATTAGTTTAGATAATTTTTAGATATTTAAAAATATTAATTATTACTTTTTGATTATTTTTAGAACTATTTTTTAGTGAAATCGGATGGTGCAGTACCGTTTTTATAGATTTAAACAAAAAAAAAAGATAATTATATAATTTAAAAAGTTATAAGTGAGTAATATTTCGTTTATTTTATTAGTTTAGAATATTTTTAAATATTTAAAAGTACTAACTATTACTTTTTAAAACTATTTTATAGTAAAATCAGCACATTATTCACATTACTATTCTATAGATTCAAACAAGAAAGAAGAGTAATTATATAGTTTTAAAGGAGTTTATAGAGTTGTAAATAGATAATATTTCGTTTATTTTATTAGTTTAGATGATTTTTAAATATTTAAAGGTATCAATTATTATTTTTTGATTTTTGTTATTTAATTAAATAACAAATATCAATAAATAATAAAATTTTAAATTAAATATATACTTTAAAAAAAATAAATTGAACGAATAATCTGCGGATTGAACAGATGATCCGCTGTTAGCCCTATTTTTATTCTTTATTTTATTATTATTGGTTTATATTTTATTTATTACTTTATTATATAGTTATTAGTATTATTATTTACATATATTATTTTTAGTATAGTCATTATTTCGATATTTGTATTACATTTAGAGTTTTTATTGTTTATGTAAATTCTAAAGTAGATCCTATATAATGTGTAACATTACGCGATAAGAGGTTTTACCCCCGATGAAACCGCTAAAACCTCTGGTAACATCTATAGAAAATAGTTTTAATAATCGTACCGGAAAATTATAGAAAGTCCCGGAATGTTCTTTAGATTATTAATTATAATTCGCGATACTTTAATATTTTCTTATAAATAGAGGGTATTTTTGTCCAGATGTAAAAACAGTTCTGATTAGGATCGAGCTCAAGAAATAAAGTCTTAGTGACTATTTGATAATAATTCTTAGTGAATTGTTAATTGTTTAAGCATTTGTTGCTTGTATTTTATATAAAAAAACTCACACTTGCCTCTTTCGACATTAGAAACCGCATTAATAAAATCCTTCGTACATTACCATCCCAACTTTAGTATATTAATTATAGTTCTTTTATAATATATAATCCCTGCTATAGTTGCTTTGCTACCCTGACTTTGGTCTCGAAGGTAGTCACGGTCAACACTGCGGATTGAACAGATAATCCTCGGATTGGACGGATTAAGCGGATTATCCACGGATTGAATAGATGATCCGCGGATTGAACGGATTGATTAAATTGACTCTATAACGGATTATGGATTAAATTTTTGATGATGATACGGATGACGGATTACACGAATTAATCTGGATCGTACCACTAATCGATATCAATAACCTCCAGAGTATTACGTTTTATTAATAAAAATGAAGGTTTTCAATATTAATAACCTTTGTAAATATTACGTTTATATTGGAGGTATTCGAAGGTTATCGGTGTGAAGGACTTCGAAGGCTTACGTTTAAAAAAATTTACTGATGATCATTATTAAAAAACTGGTTATACTGTTTATGTATAATCAGGAATGATCTGTGTTATCGATTATCAAATGGTAAAATATTATTTAAACCCTTATCCCATAAAGGTTGTTTACTTACCACAAAAAATAAAGGGATAACTTTAAGAGAAAAATTTCAGAACGAAAGTTTCGAAATTTTTTTTTAAATTATACATGTAAATAATTAATTTTTTTTTTTTTTTTTCAACGGAGCATGCAATAGTAAATTTTATTATATGAATTTTAACCTCTTACATAATGCTAAACAATACAGATTAGAATTACACCTAAGTTACTAATCTATAATATATTTAGACTAACTTACAATAACGAGAAACGCAAATACTAACGCCTACTATTACTAACTATAACTAGAAACACATTCAATTAAGATGTATCCCACCGTTCGGCCCATCATTGCCTGGATTGGGGAATGTCTAAAGCAGAGTCCATCACGTGTATCATGTGAAGATCTTGTGATTAACTGGCCAGTTAAATCGTTACAAATTTCGAAAAAAATAATAAATAAAATATTTTTTCCTTTATTTTTTCCGCTACCACTTTGTTTGTTGCTCGTCCCTTGTGCCTTGTCCACTGTATCCCGTTATCTCTAGCCCTGCAAAATTAAAAATTACGTTCTCTTTATCTTTTTTTTTTTGTTTTTTTTTTCCTTTTTTTTTTGTTTTTTTTTTCCCTTTTTTTTTGTTTTTTTTTCTCTTTTTTTTTGTTTTTTTTTTGTTTTTTTTAATAGAAAAAACTGTTCCATTTCTTTAATATGGATGAAAACTTATTGAATCCTGAAGAANAAATAATTAATTTTTTTTTTTTTTTTTCAACGGAGCATGCAATAGTAAATTTTATTATATGAATTTTAACCTCTTACATAATGCTAAACAATACAGATTAGAATTACACCTAAGTTACTAATCTATAATATATTTAGACTAACTTACAATAACGAGAAACGCAAATACTAACGCCTACTATTACTAACTATAACTAGAAACACATTCAATTAAGATGTATCCCACCGTTCGGCCCATCATTGCCTGGATTGGGGAATGTCTAAAGCAGAGTCCATCACGTGTATCATGTGAAGATCTTGTGATTAACTGGCCAGTTAAATCGTTACAAATTTCGAAAAAAATAATAAATAAAATATTTTTTCCTTTATTTTTTCCGCTACCACTTTGTTTGTTGCTCGTCCCTTGTGCCTTGTCCACTGTATCCCGTTATCTCTAGCCCTGCAAAATTAAAAATTACGTTCTCTTTATCTTTTTTTTTTTGTTTTTTTTTTCCTTTTTTTTTTGTTTTTTTTTTCCCTTTTTTTTTGTTTTTTTTTCTCTTTTTTTTTGTTTTTTTTTTGTTTTTTTTAATAGAAAAAACTGTTCCATTTCTTTAATATGGATGAAAACTTATTGAATCCTGAAGAATTGACTTCTGATAAAAAGCACAATTTACTTTTTAATGTAAATCAACCACTTGAGTTGTTGGCACAAGAATTTAATGAAGAATGGTGACCACTTATTTCAAACGTTTGGACGGAGTCCAATTTCAAAAAAAAAAATAAATGGTGACACTTCACAAACTTATACATGTTGCTTAATGAAATGCAAACAGTCCAGCACTCAAAAAGAAGGAATTCCAAGTGATAAACAACGAAAAACAAAAATTTGTCTGTCTCACTTGTGTTTTACTAAAATTAAGGTGTTATATTTTTTCAAGGAAGGAAAAGTGCATGTTGAACGTTTCCAAGATTTGCCCAATCATACTCACTCTTTGGAAGAAAGTAACAAAGTTAAACATCCACAAATTATTCGAAAATTTGTTGAGCAGGAAGTCGTAAAGAACTATCATCCGCCAGCTATTCTCAATGCAGTAAAAGAATATGCGGTAGAAAAAATGGATTTGAGCACAAGTGTAAAGGAGCTTCGGCTTAAATATACCTGCCACCCAAATTCAAAATTCAAATGCCGAAATCCCAAATGCCGAAATCCCAAATCCCAAATCCCAAATCCCAAATTATAATTAGTATTTTTTGCTGAAATCCCAAATACTAGTAATTTGTGCATTTTGGCGTCCCAAATCCCAAATTATTTGGGATTTGGGCAACACGTATAGGCTTAAAGAGGTCACAAATATTATACATAAAGTTCGTAGAGCCCTTAATGTACCACTTATCAGTAACTCCAATAGAGAACAAGATATTTAGGAATCTATTTTTTTTTTAAAAGAACAAAAATATTATGTTGAACGTTATTTTATTTCCCACAAGTCTGCTCAGGGCTTTGTTTTTATTCACCCAAATCATATTGAGAATCTTGAAAAATTTGGATGGCTAATCCTTATAGATTCAACTCATAAAACAAATCAGTATGATTATCGTCTATTTACTTTGTATATTTGTAATGGATATGGATGTTGGGATGTTGGTGCCCATTTTTTTGTAAGTAATGAGGATTCAGATACCATCTCGGAAGCTTTAAAAATTGTTCAACGATTTGCAGTTCGTTGGAAGCCTAGGTATTTCCTTCAAGACCAAAGTAATGCAGAAGAAAATAGTATTAAATTAGCTTTTCCGGGCCTCAAAAATGGCGAACAAGAATGTGAAGTTATTTTTTGCACCATACATCTTTTATGGACTTGAATGAATAAAATATATGATGTAAACACCCGAAAAAAAATGATTCAAGCAATGTACAAGTGGACTCGGATTGGTTGCGAAGCTCTTATTCAAGAAGCAATTAATCAATATCCAGTTCCAACTATTAAACAATATATAAAACGATATTATTTAAAAAAATAAACAGTGGACACTTTGGGCACGTCAGCACTCCCCTTTACTCATACAAGTAACATCAACGAATTCTTTGGAATCATTTCATTCCAAATTGAAAAGAACAACCTCTGCAAGACACAGTTTAATTGGTACGGATTTTATTATTATTATTATTATTATTATTATTATTATTATTATACATTTCGATCTTATTAATTAATTTTTTTTTTTGCCTGTTTACCATAATTTTTTCTCCTTTTATTGTCATCTATTTTATGTTCCATTTCATTTGTTTCACCTGTTTGTCATTTGCTCTTTCATTTTATTCGTTCCATCGTATGTTCTCTTATTTTTCATCTATTCCGTTTTCTTCTTTTTTTTCTTTTTTTTTTCTTGCCGTCCGTTGTTCATTCTATTTGTTTCACCTATTTGTAATTCGTTCTTCCATTTCATTCGTTCCATTGTATATTCTCCTATTTTTAATCCATTCTGTTTTCTTCTTTTTTTTCTTTTTTTTTCTTGCCATCCGTCGTTCATTCCATTTGTTTCATCTATTTGTCATTTTGTCCTTCCATTTTGTTTGTTCCATTATATGTTCTCTTATTTATCCATTCCGTTTTCTTCTTTTTTTCTTTTTTTTTCTTTGCCGTCCGTCGTTCATTCCATTTATTTATCCATTTCGCTTGTTCCACCGTTTGCTATCCAATCTATTGTTTAGTATCTATTCCATTGTTTGGTATCCATTCCGTTCGTCTCATCCATTTCTCTTTTGTTGTTTTTATTTATTTATTTGTTTATTCTGTAACCATTGTTTATTTCCCTTAGGTGCTTGCCATAAAATCATTACGCTTGATCAGAAAAAGCGTGCAGATTCAGATTTCGTTTCTTTTGAGTTCCGCATTAAAAAAATTTCGGTTATAGGGGTAGATGATGAAATTCTCCAGGAGATACACAAATTTCCTTTTCCTGTTTAACGTATGATTATTGAAGAAGCATGTGCCGTTGAAAAACGTCTTGAAAAAGGAAAATCCCCTCCGAACTTGATATCGGTATATTGTAATTGTTTATTTTATCACCGATATTTACTTCTCTGCTGTCATATTTTTCATGAGCATATGTATGGTGCCATGAAATTACTTACAACTGATACCTGAGTAAAATTCCAACGGATGTTCGAAGAAAATGGGTTTGAGGTATATTTTAATCATCAATTAGTTGAGGTGGATATGTCAGAGAAAATTATAAGTGAAAAAGCAGCAGAAAATCGGCGGTTGGCTGTAAATGAATTTATGGAAAGAACTCGTGATGTATATTGGAAAATAGAAGAGAAGGGTGATGATAAACAAACGGGTATATTTCTTGAAGAATTAAAATCTCGTTTAGATCCCATTTTAAATAATGTAAAGATAAAATAAGATTTATAAAAAATCAAAAATTTTTTTTAGTAAAATAAAGAAAACTTTATTAATAAAATATAAATTAAAAATTACATAAATAAATATAAAAATTACATAAATAAATTAAAAAATTACATAAATAAATTAAAAAATTACGTAAATAAATTAAATAAAATAAGATAAATTAAAAATTATATAAATAAATTAAATAAAGTTGAGCGAATTTTATTGTTTGTTAACCATGAACAAAACCGATTTGCACATGATATTTCATGAACATGTGATGTTTCTTGTGATTATTTATCATGTAATGGACTCTGCTTTAGACGACCCCCTGGATTGTTAAGCCCCTGCAACTGATGTCCATGGCTCCATCTGATACTTAAGGATTGATCCAATCAATAAGATATCAGATAAAACTTTAATGAAACACCCCACAAAAAACCTAATCCAAGAACTGTACCCAAACGATACAGAAAAAACCATTATATAAAATAATCTGTAAGCCCTTTATGTACCAGTTCAACCAACACCCAGATTTCTAATCAATTTATGTCTCCACAAAACCCTTGAAATTATAGTATCTAAACATAGTTAGTGTTCCCATACCAGGCCAGTTCCTCGGCCCTATCTAATCAAGATTTTGGATACAAGGCAAAAACTATGTAAAAATACTATTGGAACTATAAAACCACTTTCACAACCCGACCAATAACTAATCCTTTAACACTTTAACCAACCCAAACTCCTCAACTACTAACCCTCTCAAAACCAATCCGCTTTTCAACTCCTACACCTTGGTTCCTCTCTGATTCCTAACACATCGGAACAAACAAACTGGAATAAAAAAATTCGCGACGTTCCTCGTAACTCAAATTATCCAAACCGGTTAACCAACCAGGTTTTT
This sequence comes from Diversispora epigaea, assembly GCA_003547095.1. NCBI lineage: Eukaryota > Fungi > Glomeromycota > Glomeromycetes > Diversisporales > Diversisporaceae > Diversispora > Diversispora epigaea. The sequence continues at coordinate 285,088 of PQFF01000305.1, read as the reverse complement.
AATCACATGATATACACCGTAAAAGCTGTCACTAGATTCAGGTTTTTACGCCTATGTATGTGTAATTTTGAAGATTCTCACATGCCCGTACCTTCTTTAATACAAGCTCGATGCAAAAAAAAACTCCTTATTTACACAAAACTTTTAGCCCATCGTACAACTCCCGTTATGTCTAATTTAAACCGGTCCCTGTATATGTTTTTCCTTATCCAGAATAACACTCATGCAAGTGTTACACGTACCCCTTAAATTATACCTCAGCCCATCGGACAACTGACTGGACCCCTCTGGAAGATTTTATGGTTTCCTCCTGGCAAGAGAATTCATATTTTTCAATAAGACCTTTAACGTAAAATTTAATCAACGACTCTACAGATGTCTAACAAGCCTCCGCCCAATAATGCATATCTGGCCCGTTCAAAATAACGAAAGAAGAGATACAACAGGAAAAAATAAAGTGAGACCATGCAATATTAACACTAGCAAAAGAAAGTCACTTGTTTCAAAACATCGAACCGCATGGTTCAGTTTCTCGTTTGAAGTTTAAGTTTTTAATATAACTAGCTCTATTACATGTTAAGCAGGACGAGGTAAATGAAATTATGAGGAAAGACTATACAAGTGGATTAATGAAAGTGGTAAAACTTTTTAATAAATTATATAAAATAATTTATGAACATTTTTTTTGGATGGTGGTTACGGAAAGAGTTTGGAAGATCTTTTCCCCTAAATAATTAATTTTTTTTTGTTTCACTTTACAGTATGATGCTAAGTAATTACAAAAATCCTTTATTTATATTATTTATATTAAATATAATAAACAATATATTAATATTTTCAATTGAACTTTTCAAACAAAAACATTATATAATGTAATACTAATGTTATATTCTAATATTTTTAAGTCAACCTAAAAAAGTCCTTTTCAGAAAATACTTTTTTTTTTACTTTTCAACAAAATTTTTTTTCAATTTCAATTAACTATACTTAAGAGTCAAGATAGCCTGCTACAAATATCGCATGAGAAAAAAAAATGGTAAATATAAATATTTAATTTATTTGTTAAAGAAGTAGAAATAAATCTATATAAAGAGTATTATTTGAGATAAAATGATGTCAAAATATTATTTAAAGAAGAGAAATTATAATAATATATATATAACGAAACATTTCGTTATATATTGAAATATGTAATAAATAAAAATATATTTTATTACTATATTATACAAAGCCACGTAATACAAAAAAATCCAAAAAAAACAATAACAATAACAATGAAGAAGCACTAGAAACAACGGTGACATCATCGTTAACGCCAGTTTCAATTATAAAATTTGCTTCGGTATCTGCTCTCTTATCAAAATCAGTATCAAGATCCATAGCAACAACAAAATCAATTTCAACTTCAAAATTGAAATCAAACTCAATTTCAACAAAATCAACTTGTTCCGCTTCAATTCTTATCGCGTTAACTCCTACTGCATCAACTCAATTCACATCTTCTCTAATCCCCACAAGAAAATTCCAAGAATTATTTCCATTGAATGTTGAAGCAAACAAAAAAAAGAAAACCAATAAATTTGAAGGTAATAAACGTTATATATCGGTTTAAAAGATAATTAAATATATTATAATATAATTAATATTGAATTTCTTTAATTTAGATGAAAAAACAAATCAAAAAATAATGAATACACTATTGGAAATAAAAAAAGACATTACTGGAATAAAAAAAGAAATTTCTGAAATATACAAAAGTATAGATAATTTCAAAGAAAAAAATAAGGAAGTGGAAGAATTATACAGTGGCTCACGAATGTACTGCAACACTTAAAATTTTGTCTTTAAAAAATTCTATGTCGCAAACCATTGATTTTAGAATAATAGTTCTTATACTCATTTTAATCTTTGAGATTTGAAGATTTTTTAAGAACTGTTTGATATCAAATTAATAATACCAATTTTTGAAAATGGGTGATCAACATGGTGAATTGTCACTTAATAAAATTTCAATTGTGAATAAAATTTTATATAGAATAGTTACAATAAAAGTGATCATAGAATTAATTGTCCTTCCCAAAGAGAACAGGTATACCAAATTTCATAACAATTGGATCAGTAGTTATGGAGAAATTAACTCTTGAAAATTGAAATTTTATAGTGGGGGACACCATAAGCCATCAAACATTTAATCAATAATTAAAAATGTTATAGCTCTGACAAAAATAGTAATACTAAAAAAAACTTTGCGGCAAATGATTATTTGAAAGCTAGGCTACAATTCACCGAAATTAGATTTTAAATTATTATTATTTTATTTAGAGTTATAAACTCTTGAAGTTTGATGATTTTATATATTAAATCAATAATTCGCCACCAAAATTTATTATGTGAGATCTTTGCGATTGGTCAATATTTCAAAAACATGATCACTCACATGGTAAAAATATTTAACATAAATTTTTTGCAAAAGTATGGTTTTTGATATACCTACGGTTATTTTTTTGATGTATCAAAATTTCATGTGACCAAATAGTTATTTTTTTGATGCATCTTTAAATAAACAATTATAGGCATATCAAAAAAATAACCATTTTTTTCAGAAATTTTTGATATATCAAAAAAAATAACCACAGGTGTCTCAAAAACGATACCTTTGCAAATTTTTTTTCTCACTTCACAGATATATTTTTAGATACGCAGGTCATTGATTGCTGTCAATATACTTTGCGAATACTAAAAGAAAATTTTCCTTTTGTATTTAATTCTATATCAATAGAAACCATGTGAGCTTATGCTATATTATCTTGGCGTTAGATGGATGCATATAGACATGGTTTAACAGGAAAAATGCTGTAAAAAATAATAAGTCGTATAGACAAATTAATGAAAATCTTATTTAAAATCACATGAAAATCATATGAAAATCACATGATATATTGATTTTGAAATTTCGCCACCTAAAAATTAGTTGATGGCTTATGGTGTCCTCCACTGTACTAATAAAATAAATTAAAAAAATATTTTATTAGTAAAATTTCAATTTTCAAAAGTTAATTTCTCTATAACCACTGATCCAATTGTTATGAAATTTGGTATACCTGTTCTTCTTGGGAAGGACAATCAACCCTATAATTACTTTTGTTGTAACTATTCTATATAAAATTTTATTCACAATTGAAATTTTATTAAGTGACAATTCACCATGTTGATTACCTATTTCTGAAAAATTGGCATTATTAATTTAATATCAAATAGTTCTCAAAAAATCTTCAAATCTCAAAGATTAAAATGAGTATAGGAACTATTATTCTAAAATCAATAGTTTGCGACATAAAATTTTTTAAAAACAAAATTTTAAGTGTTGCAGTACATTTGTGAGCCACTATATTTAAATGTAAGAATAATGTTATACTTTATTTTTCTTTATGTATATAAATAAAAATTAATTTTAAATATTTTTACAGAAAATAGCTTAAACTGTATCGAAACCTTTTATTGAAACAGATATGTATTCGGATATTGAAAAATTAAAAAAAGAAACAAAGAACTACTTAAATTCAAACAATTCCGAATTTTTTGCAAAATGTTTAGAGAAAAAATAAGATCATTCGTTTGAAAAAAAAATTCATGGAAAGATAAATAATTTAATTAATAATTTATCGTATATCAAATGACATTTAGTGAAATATGATGTTAGATAATGTTTTATAATATACATCAGTAAATTTTTTTAAACATAAGCCTTCGAAGTCTTTCACTCTGATAATCTTCGAATACCTCCAACATAAACGTAATATTTACAAAGGTTATTGGTACCGAAAACCTTTATTTTTATTAATAAAACATAATACTCCAGAGGTTATTGATATCAATAACCTTCAATAACCTTCACTTTATCATAATAAACGTAATATTTGCTTCAATAACCTTTGAAAACAAAATTATTACAATAACTTCTGACATAAAAAATTTCCTAATGTAGATGCTATTGAAACTTCGATTAATGAGAGATAATATGATTGCTAAAATTAAATCTGCAATATTTTCTACCTTTGGCGAAGATTCGTTATCAAATATTAATAACAACATTATGCAAAAAGATATAATGGATTGGAAGGAAAAAAAAGAAGTTAGAAAAGCATTTGAAAAATTACATAAAAAAATAAATAATGACAATGACGAAGAAACATCAACATGGTGTAATAAAATATTGCAGAAAGTATTTTCAAATCCTGATAAGGTAGGAAAACCTCTCTTCACGTTCGCCGTAGAAGTAATTGAAATAATTCTTGATCTTGATAATGGAGGTATAAAAGTAAAAGACGAAATAATGAAATTAAAAATAAGAAAAAATATAGTAAGTTTAATTTAAATATTATTAATTTATTGAAGACTCTGGAAAAAATAAAAAAAAAAAGGTTAAATATCATTATAATTTAGGATAAAATCGAAAATAGAAATATTTATATTTCATCATCATCCTCAGAATCAGAAAAGGATAATAATGACAATATGAATGAAGACAACGAAGATGTTGGCGTAATTTATATTGACTCTAATGAAGAAAATGATATAAATTTATTTCAAATAGACAATGAAAGTGAAATGGAATAAAAAAATTAAGTATATTTATTACTTTAATATTTTAAAAAATTTGTAACGAATTAATATTTATTAATATATTTCTTTATTATACATATAATAAAATAATATATAATTATAATAAATGTAATATAATAATTAATAAAAGAAAATAATAAAGATTGAAAATCAAATTTTAAATTTAAAAAAAATGTAATATTTTAAAAAAATAAAAATAAATTAAATATAAAAAATGTTATTTAACGCTAAATGCTATTAAATGATATTTAAATATTATTATATATCGCCGTTTTATAGTGTAAAATGAACATTTTATACTTTTAACGTTATTAAACGCTTTTGACTAACGATATATGAACGCNGAAAAAATATAGTAAGTTTAATTTAAATATTATTAATTTATTGAAGACTCTGGAAAAAATAAAAAAAAAAAGGTTAAATATCATTATAATTTAGGATAAAATCGAAAATAGAAATATTTATATTTCATCATCATCCTCAGAATCAGAAAAGGATAATAATGACAATATGAATGAAGACAACGAAGATGTTGGCGTAATTTATATTGACTCTAATGAAGAAAATGATATAAATTTATTTCAAATAGACAATGAAAGTGAAATGGAATAAAAAAATTAAGTATATTTATTACTTTAATATTTTAAAAAATTTGTAACGAATTAATATTTATTAATATATTTCTTTATTATACATATAATAAAATAATATATAATTATAATAAATGTAATATAATAATTAATAAAAGAAAATAATAAAGATTGAAAATCAAATTTTAAATTTAAAAAAAATGTAATATTTTAAAAAAATAAAAATAAATTAAATATAAAAAATGTTATTTAACGCTAAATGCTATTAAATGATATTTAAATATTATTATATATCGCCGTTTTATAGTGTAAAATGAACATTTTATACTTTTAACGTTATTAAACGCTTTTGACTAACGATATATGAACGCCGATATACAATGTTATTAATACGAAACATTCGTAATATATTATAAAACGGCGATATATAACGTTATATATATACATGTCGTCAAAACTAATTTGGCTTTGACTCAACTCTTAAAATTTCAATTTTTAATTGCGTCTGACTAAATTAATTATGTCAATTACTAGTAAAAATCAAAATTTGCCTTGACTCAACTCCAATTTTTCTCAATTTTAATTGCGTCTGACTCAATTCAATAGTTTTGATGACATGTATAATTATATATATACCGTTCATAAATGTAGTACGAACAGTACGTATTTATAGCATACTAGAACGTTATGTTCTAGTACGTAGGTGTCGTTCTAAAATGTAATACGAACATTCTGTTCATATAACGTTATAAAACGTTATATAAAAATTACTGATGTATAATTAATTTAAATTTAATTACATTTACATTAGTAGTATTTTGACTTGTGATTTTAGAAATTATTTTATCTATAATTTTTTTTAATATTAATAATAGTAAATCAATATATTTCTTGAAGAAGACAATAGTAGATCAATAACGACAATAGTGAGTTTCTGTTAAATTTGAGTAAAACCTAAAAAGAGGCAAAAGTTTCAAGAGACAAAAGTGAGTTAACATTGATAATAAAGTCTAATAGTAATAATATCTGGCATGTCTTCATATCACTACTACTACCTTATATTATTAATAGAATAGATATTGATATTATAAAAATTAATATTAAAAGTAGGGGAACATGATAAAATATATTATAATACATAATGAACTCAAAACATAATAAATTTATTTTAATTATTTAACAAATTATTAGAACATTATAAAAACATAGTTTAATTTTTAATTATTTTTTTATGCACATTTTATTTTATTATATATAGTTACATATATACCTGCCGCCCAAATCCCAAATTATTTTGGCATTATAGCTGCCAAAATATGCCAAAATTATTCGAGGGTCAAAAAGTTCCAAATCCCAAATTAATTTTGGCACCCCAAATTAATTTTGGCATCCCAAATTAATTTTGGCATCCCAAATTATTTTTGGCATTCCAAATTAATTTTGGCATCCCAAATTAATTTTGGCATCCCAAATTAATTTTGACATCCCAAATTAATTTTGGCATCCCAAATTAATTTTGGCATCCCAAATTATTTTTGGCATCCCAAATATTTGGAAGCTAAAAAAATATTTGCGTGGGAAAAAATATTTGAGTCAGTGTAACAGAATAATTAAAGATTTTTTTAATGTGCAACATGATAATCAGTTTAAAATATAATAAAAAAAAAATACTTACTTTTCTCTAAAATTAGGTTCGTGGATTCGTGAGGGCTTCGCGGATCCGCAGGGATGGTACGGTAAGTATTTTTATTTTTTTTATTTTTTATTTTTTATTTTTATTTATTTTAAATTATTTTTTTTTTAAAAAAAATATACTTACCTTTCTCCTTCCCTCTCTAGAATTAGGCTCGTGGTCCGGGGGGACGATATAGCAAGATAGAATTTTTTTTATTATTCTATCTGCAATAGATAGAATTTTTTATTATTTTTTTTATTATTCTATCCGTTGCGCAACGGATAGAATTTTTTTTATTATTCTATC
>PQFF01000305.1:245067-277751 GCA_003547095.1 Diversispora epigaea | reverse complement strand
CATCCCAAATTAATTTTGGCATCCCAAATTAATTTTGGCATCCCAAATTATTTTTGGCATCCCAAATATTTGGAAGCTAAAAAAATATTTGCGTGGGAAAAAATATTTGAGTCAGTGTAACAGAATAATTAAAGATTTTTTTAATGTGCAACATGATAATCAGTTTAAAATATAATAAAAAAAAAATACTTACTTTTCTCTAAAATTAGGTTCGTGGATTCGTGAGGGCTTCGCGGATCCGCAGGGATGGTACGGTAAGTATTTTTATTTTTTTTATTTTTTATTTTTTATTTTTATTTATTTTAAATTATTTTTTTTTTAAAAAAAATATACTTACCTTTCTCCTTCCCTCTCTAGAATTAGGCTCGTGGTCCGGGGGGACGATATAGCAAGATAGAATTTTTTTTATTATTCTATCTGCAATAGATAGAATTTTTTATTATTTTTTTTATTATTCTATCCGTTGCGCAACGGATAGAATTTTTTTTATTATTCTATCCGTTGCGCAACGGATAGAATTTTTTTTATTATTCTATCCGTTGCGCAACAGATAGAATTTTTATTATTATTCTATCCGTTGCGCAATGGATAGAATTTTTTTATTATTCTATCCATTGCGCAACAGATAGAATAATAAAAAAATAATAAAAAATTCTATCCGTTGCGCAACGGATAGAATTTTTATTATTATTCTATCAATTGCGCAACGGATAGAATAATAAAAAAATAATAAAAAAATTCTATCCGTTGCGTAACGGATAGAATTTTTATTATTATTCTATCTGTTGCGTAATGGATAGAATAATAAAAAAAATAATAAAAAAATTCTATCCGTTGCGCAACGGATAGAATTTTTATTATTATTCTATCTGTTGCGCAACGGATAGAATAATAATAAAAATAATAAAAAAATTCTATCTGTTGCGTAACGGATAGAATAATAAAAAAAATAATAAAAAAATTCTATCCGTTGCGTAACAGATAGAATTTTTATTATTATTTTATTCATTGCGCAACAGATAGAATTTTTTTTATTATTCTATCCGTTGTGCAATGGATAGAATTTTTATTATTATTCTATCCGTTGCGCAACGGATAGAATTTTTTTATTATTCTATCCGTTGCGCAACGGATAGAATTTTTTTATTATTCTATTCGTTGCGCAACGGATAGAATTTTTATTATTATTTTATCCTATACCTGCCGCCCAAATTCAAAATCCAAATGCCGAAATCCCAAATGCCGAAATCCCAAATGCCGAAATCCCAAATCCCAAATTATAATTAGTATTTTTTACCGAAATCCCAAATCCCAAATCCCAAATACTAGTAATTTGTGCATTTTGGCATCCCAAATCCCAAATTATTTGGGATTTGGGCAACACGTATATTTTATCCGTTGCGCAACGAATAGAATTTTTTTTATTATTCTATCCGTTGCGCAACGGATAGAATTTTTATTATTATTCTATCCGTTGCGCAACGGATAGAATTTTTTTTATTATTCTATCCATTGCGCAATGGATAGAATTTTTTTTATTATTCTATCCGTTACGCAACGGATAGAATTTTTATTATTATTCTATCTGTTGCGCAACGGATAGAATTTTTATTATTATTCTATCCGTTGCGCAACAGATAGAATTTTTATTATTATTCTATCCGTTGCGCAACGGATAGAATTTTTTTATTATTCTATCCATTACGCAATGGATAGAATTTTTTTTATTATTCTATCCGTTGCGCAACGGATAGAATTTTTTTATTATTCTATCCGTTGCCAACGGATAGAATTTTTATTATTATTCTATCCGTTGCACAACAGATAAAATTTTTATTATTATTCTATCTGTTGCGCAATGGATAGAATTTTTATTATTATTCTATCTGTTACGCAACAGATAGAATTTTTATTATTATTCTATCCATTGCACAACAGATAGAATTTTTATTATTATTCTATTTGTTGCGCAACAGATAGAATTTTTATTATTATTCTATCCGTTGCACAACAGATAGAATTTTTATTATTATTCTATCTGTTGCGCAACGGATAAAATTTTTATTATTATTCTATCCGTTGTGCAACGGATAGAATTTTTTTATTATTATATCTGTTGCGCAACGGATAGAATTTTTTTTATTATTCTATCTGTTGCGCAACGGATAGAATTTTTATTATTATTCTATCTGTTGCGCAACGGATAGAATTTTTATTATTATTCTATCTGTTGCGCAACGGATAGAATTTTTTTTATTATTCTATCTGTTGCGCAACGGATAGAATTTTTTTTATTATTCTATCTGTTGCGCAACAGATAGAATTTTTATTATTATTCTATCTGTTGCGCAACGGATAGAATTTTTATTATTATTCTATCTGTTGCGCAACGGATAGAATTTTTTTTATTTTTCTATCTGTTGTGCAACGGATAGAATTTTTTTTATTATTCTATCTGTTGCGCAACGGATAGAATTTTTTTTATTATTCTATCTGTTGCGCAACAGATAGAATTTTTATTATTATTCTATCTGTTGCGCAACGGATAGAATTTTTATTATTATTCTATCTGTTGCGCTAGTGGTAGGATCCGGATATCCGTTTATCCGTGGACGGATAATCCGTGAGCTTTATCACGGATACGGATATCTGTAATTAAATATCCGCGGATATCCTTGGATATCTGTTATTATCCGAGGATATCCTTAGATATCTGTTATTATCCGTACTTATCCGTTATATATCTGTTTTATCCGTTATATATCTGTTTTTATCCGTTATTTATCTGTTTTTATCCACTATATATCTGTGAATAAAAAACTAAAAATTAGAAATAATTGTCAATGGTTGTTTGCATATCTATCATATAAAAAAAATAAAAATGTCATAAGAATTTATTTGTATAGAATTATACATTATTTTTTTAAATGGTAAAATAATTTTCTATTGCATTTCAATTTAATGATTTAAAAGGTGAAAGGGCTTTAAAGTTATGAGATGCACGATCAATTTGTTCTTTGATGATTGTAACTTTATTTCTAAAGATTTACATATAAAATTCCGTTTTCAGACTTCTCTCGCAATTTGTGGAACAGGGAGCGATTTTTCACAAAGATATTTCTAAGACAGATCGAAAGCCCTGGTTCTTAGCTACAAGATGATATGTGTTTTATCTCTGTAGCATCGATATTCGTCGTGACAATGAGGTTTAAAGCCAAGCAATTGTCAAAACGTCTATGAAAATTTAAGATTTACATATAAAAATTCCGTTTTCAGACTTCTCTCGCAATTTGTGGAACAGGAAGCGATTTTTCACAAAGATATTTCTAAGACAGATCGAAAGCCCTGGTTCTTAGCTACAAAGTGACATGTGTTTCATCTCTGTAGCATCGATATTCATCAAGATAATGAAGTTTAAAGTCAAGCAATTGTCAAAACGTCTATGAAAAATCTTTAAAAAATTTTTTCATTGGCGTTTTGACAATTGTTTGACTTTAAACTTCATTATCTTGATGAATATCGATGCTACAGAGATGAAACACATGTCACCTTGTAGCTAAGAACCAGGGCTTTCGATCTGTCTTAGAAATATCTTTGTGAAAAATCGCTCTCTGTTCCACAAATTGTGAGAGAAGTCTGAAAACGGAATTTTTATATGTAAATCTTAAATTTTCATAGACGTTTTGACAATTGCTTGGCTTTAAACCTCATTGTCACGGCGAATATCGATGCTACAGAGATGAAACACATATAATCTTGTAGCTAAGAACCAGGGCTTTCGATCTGTCTTAGAAATATCTTTGTGAAAAATCGTCCCCTGTTCCACAAATTGCGAAAGAAGTCTGAAAACGGAATTTTTATATGTAAATCTTTAGAAATAAAGTTACATAATCATTTCACGGTATAATTAATTTGTTCTTTGATGGATCTTATAACTTTAAAGCTTGATGCAACGATTTGGTACTATAACTATGAGCCACTGCAAAATATTTATTACTTTAATTATAAGTCATAATTTTATTTGCATATTTTTTGTTATATTTTAGATATCTCATAAGAATTTTGCATAGAGTTAATATAAAAAATAGTTGCATATTTTTGACCAAAATCTTGCAGATCTTTTATGACATTTATTATAATATTTCGGGGGTCCTGTTGTCACATATAAATTTTTTATTTTAATAAGTAAATATCAAAAACGAACTTTAATCGTCAATAGTTCTTTCAATTTTGATGATATAAGTCTGTCTTTTTAATATAATACGCAATTTATTCTTGTCTTTAAGGTTACTTAGTACCATTTTTGACATTTACTTATTAAAATAAAAAGTTTTATATATGGCAACCGTCAATAATTATTTCCGATTTGTAATTTATAAAGTATTGCAGATCTGAACGGATATCTGAGGATATCCGTACAGATATCCGTTTATCTGAAAAAAATATCCGTACACCAAAGTGCCAATCCGGATAGGTCATAAACAGGTAAGACAGAAAGGTGTGGAGTCCGGTCAATCACATGAGTGGTGTAGGTAAGACGGAAAGGTGTGGAGTCCGGTCAATCACATGAGTGGTGTACACCCTAAAAATCGATGTTGAGTACGGTGTACCTAAAAAAAACGTACAAAAGAGTACCGTACAAATTTGTACATTGTACAAAATTGTACACCGTACAAATGTGTACGGAATAAAAAAAATTTGGTACTCCACATCTTATCTTTGTTAATATAATTAATATTCGTAATGTGTGGTGTCCGTTCATTAAAATTTTACTCAATTGTAGAATAAATCAATAAAAATTATACAAAAGATGTCGCGTTTTTTAAGTAAATTCACGTTCAAATATATTGCCCCCTTTCTTTCCTTTCTTTTTAAAAAATATTTTGAAATGGAAATGTCACTTATTAATACAATTGTTTCTGAAGAGGATGTAATTTATGAGGAAGACTTTAATGAAGAAGTATACTAATATTTTGTATTTTGTATTTAATTATAAGAAAAATAAAATAATAAAATTTTATTATTTAGTCAAGCAATACATTGTCTGAAAATGAAGAAGAAGTTTATATTACAAAAAATACATCTGTTGAAACTATATTACATTCTTTAACTCCTATTGAGTATCCACCAACAAGTATAAATGGTGTAGCTATTATTTTTCATGTTGAAGGATGGCAAAATGCAGATGCTGCATTCACTGATGTAAATATTTTTCTTTAATTTTATTTATTTAAAATGATTATATTTTTCTTTAATTTTTATTTATTTAAAATGATTAATAATATTATTAATTAAATTTTTTTAAAGATTCAATATTCCATGGGCAAACCTTGTGGTCAACACAATACATCCTGTTCTTATCTAGGAAATGTTGCAGTAACCAAAAAGGATAGAACTTGTCAAGGATTAAAAATATGTGAATTTGCTAGTTCAGAATTATTAGAAATGACACATAAAACAGTAGAATTTAATTCAGATTTACGTTTAAAAATAAGTGAAGAATTATCTACAGATAATGTAAAAAATAATACCTTTGTGTAAGTGTTTTTACATTATTTATAAATATTAATTTCTTTAATAAAATAATAAAAATAACAAGATAAAAATTATAATTCTATTTAGTATATATTTAGCAGCAATTAAAACTGAATGTAGATATAACATCAGGAAACTTTTCGGGGTGTAAATTTACAGAAAATTTACGGGACCTACAGAAATTTACGCCTAAAAAAATCAATTTTTTTGACTTTGATCACTATTTATAAGACAGGGAGCGATTTTTTACTAAGATATTCCTATGACAGATCGAAAGATCTGGTTCTTAGCTACAAGATGATATGTGTTTTATTTCTGTAACATCAATATTCGCGAAGATATTCACGTTTAAAGTTTCACATTTGTGAAAAAATTACTGCGTAAATTTTTCGAAAATTTCCGTAATTCTGCCGGAAATTTCTATGACGTCACGTAAATTTCCGGCAGAATTACGGAAATTTTCGGAAAATTTACGCGGAAATTTTTTCACAAATGTGAAACTTTAAACGTGAATATCTTCGCGAATATTGATGTTACAGAAATNATCCACATTGTGAAAGAAATATTGTAAAGCAAGGATCAATAATCCAAAAAACTTGTAATGTTAAATATTCAAAATTAATACCACTTGATATCAAAAAGTGTCCATATATGATTCTTGTTTCTAGAGGAATTCATTCACATCCACCACCTCCACCTAATCGAGTTCCAATTACTATTCGTGATCGTTTACAAGAATTAATTCATCAAGCAAATGATAATACTGGAGATGTTACTCCAACTCGTATTATATCAGGTAATTTTAAAAATTATAAATAATTAAATATTTAAATATTGAATTTATTTTATTTAAAAGAATATTAAAAATTAAAAATTTATTTTTATATTTGTATTAGGAAATTTAATTAAAACTTATTTTGGAACTGAATATCTTGCTGAAGTTCATGCTTTATTGAATAATGCAGACCGTTTAAGATATCATGTAGATAAAATACAAAAAGAAATTAATCCACAAGGAACTGGTCTTCTTGGAGTTGTATATAATTATTCTAAAAATATTAATAATTTTTGTGAATATGTAAAACGTCTAGGTAAATATTTATTTAATTTATAATTTATATATTTATATTTAAATATTAAAATTTATTTTATTTAATTTATAATTTATATATTTATTATTATAATTTATTTTATATAGAATTTTTCGAAGATAATCATGTAATGATTATTTGTACCACTCCAAAACAATTAAGTGAATGGGTAAAATGTCAATATTTTGAAATTGATTTGTCATTTAAAAGAGTTGCAGAAGAAATCAATGAATTTGAAATCAATTATTTTAATTTGAATCACAACTTAAGTAAATTTTATATTATTTTTTTTTTCTTTAAAATAATTTTTAATTATAAATATATATTAATATTATATTATTTTTTAGTTATTACTTTTGCTAGAGTATTTACTAATTGTGCAACATCAGTTGCATATTACAGAATCTTTCATTCACTTTTTGATCTTATATTACAATTAACTGGATCATCACCTCAATTTAAACATATTCATGGTAATGGATGGGGATGTATTATTGCAGATTTGGATTATGCACAAGCAAAAGGGCTTGGAATGATATTGAATGAAATAGATAAAACAAAAGATTGGGAAGAACATTTAGTTCATATTTTAAAATCTTGTCAAGTTCATTATAAAAGGTGAAAATTTTTTTTTAATTGTTATTATCAATGTAATTATATTAAATCTATTTTATTTTTATATTATTATTATTATTATTATTGTAGAAAAATCAGAGAGAACAAATATGATGAAATTGTTTCAAATGATATGCTTGCACTTCTTTCAGCAGATTCTGAAGATATAATTAATAAATTATTTGACAATATTTTAAAAAATGATGAAAATACAACCAGTTAGTAAATTATATATATTTTTTAATATTTTTATTATTATAATCTTAAATATAACAGATAATTTTTTTATTTTTTTAAGGCTGGATTTCATTTTATAAACAAACATGGGTCATTGGTTCTTTAAACAAAACCATGTCTAAAATTGATAATGAAATTTGGATTACAGTACCAAACAATACAAATGTAGTAGAAGCTGCTCATGCATTAAGCAATCGTCGTGGAAAAAATCTAAAACTAATAACAGCAATCAAACAGTATTTATAATATTTTTATTTATTTTTTTTTTAATTAAAATTCAAAGTTATTACAAATTAAATTAAATATGATTAATTTATTAGGGGATATAAATTAGACAAAGAAAGATTAATTGCCATTAATAATAACAACAAATACAATATACCTTTTCGTGGAAGAGACAAAGGTTCTATAGCTCGAAAAGTTTCATCAAATAAATGTCAAGGTAAATTATTTTTATTAAATAAGTTTGAAATTATATAATAAAATAAACTAATGTTTTGTTTTATTAATTCTATATTTAATTTATTTATTAGCTAATAAACTGATCAAAAAAGCAAAAACAACTTTTTCTAAACGTAAACAAAATGAAAATGCAAGTTCCAGTAAGAAAAAACTTAAAAAAACTATTACAATTGAATCTGATATTGAAGATAATCAAAATGAAGATAATCAAGATCAAGAAAATATCGAATTTCAAGAAAAAGTCATGGCTTTAAAAGAGCGTCAGCTTACATTAAGAGAAAGGGAAGCTAAAATTCGTGAAATAGAATTGAATAATCTTATAAAAGAAAAAGAATTAAATAATAATTAAATAATAGTTTAATAATAATAATTGTATATAGGTAAATATTAAATAATAGTTTAATAATATAATAATTTAATAATATAATAGTTTATAATATAATAGTTTAATAATAATAGTTTAATAATATATATATATTGAAATTATAATAATTAAATAATTAATAAATACATAAATTTTTTGGCAAATTATAAATATTTTGGAGTGAAGCTCAGTTGGTTAAAAAAAAATTTATTTCCGTAAATAATATTTTTTAAGTCAAATTACAAATTTCAAATTGAGTACTGAAATTTTTTCATACACATTTATACAAGTGTACTAAAATTTTTGTACACATTTGTACAATTTACAACTGTGTATGGCTTCATTAAGTACACTGTACTCAACTTCAATTTTTAGGGTGTACACCACTCATGTGATTGACCGGACTCCACACCTTTACGTATTACTCGTCATAAACAGATCCCACCACTACAGATCTGAACGGATATCTGAGGATATCCGTACAGATATCCGTTTATCCGAAAAAAATATCCGTACACCAAAGTGCCAATCCGGATAGGTCATAAACGGATCCCACTACTACGTTGTGCAACGGATAGAATTTTTATTATTATGTATTCTATCCGTTGCACAATGGATAGAATTTTTATTATATTCTATCTGTTGCACAATGGATAGAATTTTTTTTTATAGTTTTTTTTTTATCTTTTTTTTTTTTTAAATATATATTTTTTTAAAAAAAATAAATAAAATATACTTACCTTTCTCCTTCCCTCTCTAGATAGGCTCGTGGATTCGTGAGGATGTCCGTGAAAGTCGAAATGGGCTTCGCGAACCTGGGGGGACGTAGTGTAAGTATTTTTTTTATTATTTTTTTATAATTATTTTTTAAAATATTTTTTTTTTTTAAAAAATAAATAAAAATATATTTACTTTTCTCCTTCCCTTTTTATAATTAGACTTGTGGGTTCGTGAGGATATCCGTGGAAGCCGAAATGGGCTTCGCAGACCCGGGGGGACGTAGAGTAAGTATTTTTTTATTTTTTTTTATAATTATTTTTTTAAAATATATTTTTTTTTTAAAAAAATAAATAAAATATACTTACCTTTCTCCTTCCCTCTTTAGAATTAGGCTCGTGGGTTCGTGAGAATATCTGTGGAAGTCGAAATGGGCTTCGCGGACTGGGGGGACGTAGGGTAAGTATTTTTTATTTTTTTTTTATAATTCTTTTTTAAAATATTTTTTTTTTTTAAAAAATAAATAAAAATATACTTATCTTTCTCCTTCTCTCTCTATAATTAGGCTCGTAGGTTCGTGAGGATTATACATGTCGTCAAAAGTAAAAAGCCATTGACTCAACTACTGAAATTTAGTTGCGTCTATGTAATTGCGTCAAAATAATTGCGTCAATTGTGTCAATTGCGTCAATTTTTTATATGACTCAATTCCAAATTTTTAAATTTTAATTGCGTCTGACTCAATTCAATAGTTTTGACGACATGTATAGTGAGGATGTCCGTGAAAGTTGAAATGGGCTTCGCGGGCCTGCAGGAATAGTACGGTAGGTTTCACGAGCTCGCAGGAACATATATTAAGTATTTATTATTTTTATTATTATTATTATTATTGTCATTATTATTATTATTATTATTATTATATTTTACTTATCTTTTTTTCACTTTTAACATATAGGCTTGTATAATATAAGTTAGTTCCACATTGTTACTATTTTTTTATTTATTCTTTTTTTATTTATTATTATTTATTATTTATTATTCTTTTTCTTTATTCTTATTCTGTTATTATTATTTAGATTTGTATTATAGGTTAGTTTGCACAATGTGGGTGGTTTTGCAATATAACTTATATGCTAATAAATACATGAAAGTATATATATATATAAATATAACCATAAATATACATGTAAAGATTCATACTGTCAATATATTAAATAAATAAAATAATTTAATATTTATAATGTGTAACATCTAACAAGAGATAATCANGGGCTTCGCGGGCCTGCAGGAATAGTACGGTAGGTTTCACGAGCTCGCAGGAACATATATTAAGTATTTATTATTTTTATTATTATTATTATTATTGTCATTATTATTATTATTATTATTATTATATTTTACTTATCTTTTTTTCACTTTTAACATATAGGCTTGTATAATATAAGTTAGTTCCACATTGTTACTATTTTTTTATTTATTCTTTTTTTATTTATTATTATTTATTATTTATTATTCTTTTTTTTTATTCTTATTCTGTTATTATTATTTAGATTTGTATTATAGGTTAGTTTGCACAATGTGGGTGGTTTTGCAATATAACTTATATGCTAATAAATACATGAAAGTATATATATATATAAATATAACCATAAATATACATGTAAAGATTCATACTGTCAATATATTAAATAAATAAAATAATTTAATATTTATAATGTGTAACATCTAACAAGAGATAATCAATTTGTAATTTTTTTTTAATCCTGTTTCTTTAATCCATTTCGTTAATTCATTTCTTTAATCTATCCATCTTTTTAATCCATTTCTTTAACCTTTAATTTGTTTTTTAAATATGATTGATAGTGAAGATGAACTTTTGATTTCAACATCTAACAGAAAACATCCCGGACGTCCTAAAAATGAAGTCTGGCAGCACTTTAATACTATCCCAGCTGATTCAACAAATGGAAAAAAAGATTTACATTCTGGGGCAGCATGCAAATTTTGCAAACAAAAATGGTCTCATGGAAAAACCTCTAAAATGATAGTACATCTTGCTCTACAATGTCCAAAACCACCACCACCAGAAGTTCGTGCTTTATATCTTGAAATATTAAATAATGGATCATTTAATGATAATGATGATAATAATTCTCCTAAACGATCAAAACCATATAAGCAATCAAAAATTACAAATCATGTAGAACGATTAACAGTTACAGATGATAAGCAAAGAAGATGTTCTAGAGCACTTACCAAATTTTTTGTTACTTGTGGGGTCCCTTTGTGGATTGTAGAAAATCCTTTTTTTATTGATTATTCAAAAGAATTATGTCCAGGTTTTCAAGTTCCTAAAAGAACAATTCTATCTACTACTATAATTAATGTAAAAACTGCTACTGTTATAGCTGAAATGAAAAAGAAACTTTCTAATGAGACAAATTTAACTTTAGGTATTGTTTTATTTGATTTTTTAATTAATTAAATAATTAATAATAATTAATAATTTAAATTTTAATTATATAAATAACAATTCTAATATTTTAGATTTAGATGGATGGACTTCTCCAGCTGGCCAATCTTTATATATTTTTTTAATTATGACAAGTGATGGAAAAGAATATATACATTTTTTAAAGAATTTTTCTAAAAATTCTCATACAGGAGAATTTTTAAAAAATGAAATTATTAAAGTTATTGAAGAAGTAAGTGCTGAGAAATTTTGTTCTATAGTATCAAATCATGCTTCAAATGTAGTTTTAGCAAAGAATTTAGTGTCAACAAAATATCCACATATTTTTCCAATCCGATGTATTGCACATCATATTAATTTATTATCAAGTGACATCATAAAACTTAATTAGGCTACAAATATTATCACATGTTGTAAAAAAATTGTAACCTTTTTTAAACAATCTCATGCTGGTGGNTATATTAAATAAATAAAATAATTTAATATTTATAATGTGTAACATCTAACAAGAGATAATCAATTTGTAATTTTTTTTTAATCCTGTTTCTTTAATCCATTTCGTTAATTCATTTCTTTAATCTATCCATCTTTTTAATCCATTTCTTTAACCTTTAATTTGTTTTTTAAATATGATTGATAGTGAAGATGAACTTTTGATTTCAACATCTAACAGAAAACATCCCGGACGTCCTAAAAATGAAGTCTGGCAGCACTTTAATACTATCCCAGCTGATTCAACAAATGGAAAAAAAGATTTACATTCTGGGGCAGCATGCAAATTTTGCAAACAAAAATGGTCTCATGGAAAAACCTCTAAAATGATAGTACATCTTGCTCTACAATGTCCAAAACCACCACCACCAGAAGTTCGTGCTTTATATCTTGAAATATTAAATAATGGATCATTTAATGATAATGATGATAATAATTCTCCTAAACGATCAAAACCATATAAGCAATCAAAAATTACAAATCATGTAGAACGATTAACAGTTACAGATGATAAGCAAAGAAGATGTTCTAGAGCACTTACCAAATTTTTTGTTACTTGTGGGGTCCCTTTGTGGATTGTAGAAAATCCTTTTTTTATTGATTATTCAAAAGAATTATGTCCAGGTTTTCAAGTTCCTAAAAGAACAATTCTATCTACTACTATAATTAATGTAAAAACTGCTACTGTTATAGCTGAAATGAAAAAGAAACTTTCTAATGAGACAAATTTAACTTTAGGTATTGTTTTATTTGATTTTTTAATTAATTAAATAATTAATAATAATTAATAATTTAAATTTTAATTATATAAATAACAATTCTAATATTTTAGATTTAGATGGATGGACTTCTCCAGCTGGCCAATCTTTATATATTTTTTTAATTATGACAAGTGATGGAAAAGAATATATACATTTTTTAAAGAATTTTTCTAAAAATTCTCATACAGGAGAATTTTTAAAAAATGAAATTATTAAAGTTATTGAAGAAGTAAGTGCTGAGAAATTTTGTTCTATAGTATCAAATCATGCTTCAAATGTAGTTTTAGCAAAGAATTTAGTGTCAACAAAATATCCACATATTTTTCCAATCCGATGTATTGCACATCATATTAATTTATTATCAAGTGACATCATAAAACTTAATTAGGCTACAAATATTATCACATGTTGTAAAAAAATTGTAACCTTTTTTAAACAATCTCATGCTGGTGGTGCTATTCTCCAACAAGAGATTGTTGAAAATATGATCAAAGGTGGTGGATTGAAAAAATATGTTATAACAAGATGGACTACAGTATATGATTGTACAGATTCAATTATAAGATGTAAAAATGCTTTAAAACAGGTAATAATATATTTCAAATTAAAATTTTAATTAAATTTAATTTATATTAATTTAATTTTATTATAATTAATTTTAATTTAACTTTTATTATAATTAATTTTAAAGATTTTAGAAAATGAATCACAATTATTAAATCTTGAAATAATTTCAATTTTACAAAAGCAAAATTTTTTTAGAAATGTTAAAGATTTGAGAACAATATTATTACCTATTAAAAAGGCAATAATAAATCTTAAACATAAATCAACAACTTTAGCTGACTGTTTTATCAATCTTGTAATTATGGCAACAGCTATTAAAGAATTGTCACAAACAAGTAATCAAAATTTTTCTAAAGAATGTCAAAATGTTTTTGATAAAAGATGGAAAGAGTTTAATTTTGACTATTATCTCTTGGCTTATTTTTTACATCCTAAATATAGAGGTATTTATATTATTTTTTTTAAATATTATTTTAAATTAAATAAATATTTACTTATTCATTAATAATTTAGATACTGGTTTACAAATAAATACTTTTCATATTATATGTGAAAAAGCTTTATCAATATGGAAATTATTAGGAGGAAGGGAAAAATCTGCTAATGAATTAATTGCACAAATTTCAAACTATTCTTTAAAAAGTAAACCATATGATTTTGAATTTGTAACTGGAATTTATACAGTAAAAAATTGGTGGCTTATGTGCAAACAACAAAATAATCATATTCAAAAACTTGCTCTTTTAATGGCATCAATTGTACCAAGTAATGCAAGTTGTGAAAGATATTTTTCAATATTGGGTTGGTATATGAATAAACGACGAACAAGGTAATTTTATTTGAAATTATTTTATAATTTTATAATATTTAATTATTTAATTAATATTAATAAATTTTTTAATTTTAGTTTAAATTGTTCACTTTTACAANAAAAGGCAATAATAAATCTTAAACATAAATCAACAACTTTAGCTGACTGTTTTATCAATCTTGTAATTATGGCAACAGCTATTAAAGAATTGTCACAAACAAGTAATCAAAATTTTTCTAAAGAATGTCAAAATGTTTTTGATAAAAGATGGAAAGAGTTTAATTTTGACTATTATCTCTTGGCTTATTTTTTACATCCTAAATATAGAGGTATTTATATTATTTTTTTTAAATATTATTTTAAATTAAATAAATATTTACTTATTCATTAATAATTTAGATACTGGTTTACAAATAAATACTTTTCATATTATATGTGAAAAAGCTTTATCAATATGGAAATTATTAGGAGGAAGGGAAAAATCTGCTAATGAATTAATTGCACAAATTTCAAACTATTCTTTAAAAAGTAAACCATATGATTTTGAATTTGTAACTGGAATTTATACAGTAAAAAATTGGTGGCTTATGTGCAAACAACAAAATAATCATATTCAAAAACTTGCTCTTTTAATGGCATTAATTGTACCAAGTAATGCAAGTTGTGAAAGATATTTTTCAATATTGGGTTGGTATATGAATAAACGACGAACAAGGTAATTTTATTTGAAATTATTTTATAATTTTATAATATTTAATTATTTAATTAATATTAATAAATTTTTTAATTTTAGTTTAAATTGTTCACTTTTACAAAATATGTTACAAATGCATGCATATTATGTTTCAAATATTTCAAATGAAATTAAACATGCATACAAGGAGTTAAGTGATGAAGGATTCGAAGATGCAGTTACCAAAATAACTTTTCCATTTGATGATGAAATTTTTGATGAAAATGATGATGAATTAGAAAATAATCAATTTGAAAATGATAATGAATTAGAAAATAATCAATTTGAAAATAATGAAGGTGAAAATCAAATATCAAATTCTCAAAATTTTGATTCATTTTTTAATGTTACTGATATTGAACTTCGACGAGTTCTTGAAATTGAAGTAACTGTTGAGATACCTTTATCAACAGAATATACAGATTCTGGTGAACAGGATTTTAATATTGAATCAATAATAAATAAATCATTAGAAAGACATGAATCTGGTATAAATAATATTACAGAATAATAATAATAATTATTATAATATAATAATAATAATAATAATAATGGTGCTATAAGATTTTCCAAACTCTTTCCGTAACCACCATCCAAAAAAATGTTCATAAATTATTTTATATAATTTATTAAAAAGTTTTACCACTGTCATTAATCCACTTTTATACTCTTTCCTCATAATCTCATTTATTTCGTTCTGCTTAACATGTAATAGAGCTAGTTATATTAAAAACTTTAACTTCAAACGAAAAACTGAACCATGCGGTTCGATGTTTTGAAACAAGTGACTTTCTTTTGCTAGCGTTAATATTATATGGACTTACTTTATTTTTTCCTGTTGTATCTCTTCTTTTGTTATTTTGAACGGGCCAGATATGCATTATTGGGCGGAGGCTTGTTAGACATCTGTAGAGTCGTTGGTTAAATTTTACGTTAAAGGTCTTATCGAAAAATATGAATTCTCTTGCCAGGAGGAAACCATAAAATCTTCCGGGGGGAGGGGTCCAGTCAGTTGTCCGATGGGCTGAGGTATAATTTAAGGGGTACGTGTAACACCTGCATGAGTGTTATTCTGGATAAGAAAAAACATATGCAGGGACCGGTTTAAATTAGACATAACGGGAGTTGTACAATGGGCTGAAGGTTTTTGTGTAAATAAGGAGTTTTTTTTTTTGCATCGAGCTTGTATTAAAGAAGGTATGGGCATGTGAGAATCTTCAAAGTTACACATACAAAGGCGTAAAAACCTGAATCTAGTGACAGCTTTTACGGTGTATATCACGTGATTAAAAACCTGGTCGGTTAACAGGTTCGGATAATTTGAGTCACGAGGAATGTTACGAATGTTTTTATTCCAGTTTGATTGTCTCGATGTGTTAGGAATCAGGGAGGAACCAAGGTGTAGGAGTTGAAAAGCGGATTGGTTTTGAGAGGGTTAGTAGTTGAGGGTTTGGGTTGATTGAAGTGTTAGAGGATCAGTTGTTGGTCGGGTTGTGAAAGTGGCTTTATAGTTTCAATAGTATTTTTACATAGTTTTTGCCTTGTATCCAAAATCTTGATTAGATAGGGCCGAGGAACTGGCCTGGTATGGGAACACTAGCTATGTTTAGATACTATAATTCCAAGAGTTTTATTTGAAGACATAAATTGATTAAAAATCTGGGTGTTGGTTGAATTGGTATATAAAGGGTTCACAGGTTATTTTATATAACGGTTTTTTCTGTATCGTTTGGATACAGTTCTTGGGTTAGGTTTTTGTGGGGTGTTTCATTAAAGTTTTATCTGATACCTTATTGATTGAGTCAATCCTTAAGTGTCGGATGGAGCCATGGACATCAGTTGCAGGGGCTTAACAATCCAGGCAACGATGGGCCGAACGGTGGGGTACATCTTAATTGAATGTGTTTCTAGTTAGTAATAATAGGCGTTAGTATTTGCGTTTCTCGTTATCGTAAGTTAGTCTAAATATATTATAGATTAGTAACTTAGGTGTAATTCTAATTTGTATTGTTTAGCATTATGTAAGAGGTTAAAATTCGTATAATAAAGTTTATTATTGCATGGCTCCGTTGAAAAAAAAAAAAAAAATAATAATAATAATAATAATATAATAATAATAATAATAATAATTATAATATAATAATAATATACTTGGAATTTTTAATTACAATATAAATAAAAAAAATAAAATAAAATATAAAATTATTTTTTGTTTTTCTATTGTCATAGTGTCAGATGATCAAGTTTAAAAGTTATGAGATGCACTTCGTAATATGATCAATTTGTTTCTTTAACAATTACTATTTATTGTGTAACTTTATAAAATATTTTATAAATTATAAATCAGAAATAACTTATCACGATTTATATAAATATAATATTTTATTTTAATAAGTAAATGTTAAAAATAGTACTAAGTAACTCTAAAGCTGGGAATAATGTACATCTTCTGCAAAAATTTAGACCTATATCTTTGAAATTGAGTATATTGTTAACGGTTAAAGTTTGAACAGCAAAAAAAATTTAAATAATAATTATTTGCTCAATTTTTAAAATATAGATCTGAAATGTTTACAGAAGATGCATATTATTCTCATCTTTAAGGTTACTTAGTACTATTTTTGACATTTGCTTATTAAAATAAAAAGTTTTATTTGTATAAACAATAATGAATTATTTTTAAGTTGTAATAAATATTTTTATAGTAATTATTAAAAAACAAATTGATTGTACCATGTGTATCTCTTAACTTTTAAACTTGATATAACATCTTGGCACTATGAAAATAGTCTCTTTACTAATTGAAAAAACAAAAAATAATATTTTAAAAATTTTTATTATCTTTTACATTAACTTCTTTTAATTCTATTACATTAATTTAAATATTTTTTTCATCCTCAAATATTTGGAATGCTAAAAATAATTTGGGATGCCAAAATTAATTTAGGATGTCAAAAATAATTTGGAATGCCAAAATTAATTTGGAATGCCAAAAATAATTTGGGATGCCAAAAATAATTTGGGATGCCAAAATTAATTTGGGATGCCAAAAATAATTTGGGATGCTAAAATTAAATTAATTTGGGATGCCAAAATTAATTTGGAATGCCAAAAATAATTTGGGGTGCCAAAAATAATTTGAATTTGGGATTTGAGATTGGGATTTGGGATTTGGGATTTCAGTATTTGGATTTTGAATTTGGGTGGCAGGTATAGTTACATATAGTTTATATATTATAATAATACATTTAATAATTATCTCTTTATAGTTATTTGATTAAAGTAGTTATTTTAATGGTAGATACTTCATAAAACAAATAAATAGGACAATAATATATTGAATAGAAGTCTTGATGAAAAATAATAATGAAAGTAGAAAGTTTATGACATTTTTTTTACAAATTGACTTAAAAAAAATTGAAAAATTAGTAAGGATATAAATACAAATATAAAAATAAAAGAGAGCCGCAATGCAATATTTTTTTTATTTGACTTTAGACCAACCTACAGAGTAACACAGCACTAGAGTATTAGAGTTAATAATTTAAAATATATTTTTATTGTTGACTATTTCTAACATTTTCATGAGCATAACAAACAATTTGATTTATTTCTGAAGTCTCTATTCGAAAGCGACGCACTAAACTACAAAAATATTGAAGAAAGTTCCGAAGACGAACATTTTCTCGTGAAAGACGAGTATTATCATCACGAAAATTTTCTGTTTCCTGAACTAGTGAAAAATTATAATTCTAAAAAAGAATATTAATATTTTTTTTTTTTTAAAAAAAAAAAAGCAAATAAAATATTTGTAAGAGTAAAATAAAAGTTACTCATATATTATTACAACTTTTTCTTAAGTTATGAACTTCTCTTTAAAATTATTCTATCCTTTATTTATTGGTAATTTGATAGTCAGTATATAAAGCTTAAAGAACGATAAGTTCTTTTTGCACCAATAATAACTCCGCTTTTAGCTCAGAACAATGACAGTTAAGAAGACGACGACGAAGAAATTTAATTATTTCTTGAAGAATTATAATTCCCCCTATACTTGCATGCTAAATTATTTTGAAGCCCCGAAATTGTAATTTTGGGGAAAAAAGTCAAAATAGTTTTTTATAGAAGACGAAATTATTTTACTTAAAACTCAAAATTTTTTGACCACCCAGATTTATTCTTTGATTGAAATATACATAACTAGATACTTTTTTTACTTTCATATATAGAATGGATTCTGCATAAATCTCAAAAAGTTGAAATACTTTAAAAATTCAAAATCAATTTTAGGAACATGTATAATTCCCTCTACAATAATATTCAAATGTTGATATGCACAAATAAAGCGATTAGTCCTAGGCATTATTATTACTAAAATAATTTAAAAGATAAATAAATTACAATTTAGTATTTTTCTTCAAGAACATATGATGTTATGTAGAAACATTTTCAAACACTGGTCGAATGGAAAAAAATAGGACGGTTTTATCATGAATAGGATTCCGATTGATGGCTAAATTTGCTAAGATTTATTAAATATAGGCAGTCGATTTTTTCCGATTTATAAATAGAAATTTCCGATTTATGAATTTTCACAAATAGGATGTCTGATTTATGCATATTTCCGCCATCAATAGGATTCCGATTTTTGTTCATTCGACTAGTGAAAAGGTAAAAGAGGTTGCGACAAGCTTTCAACGATATAACATCAAGTGCAAAGTTTTTTAATATTTCCTTTTTATTAAAGAAAGCTGGATCATTTATATTAATTCCATTTACCAGCTTGGCAAAGAGTAACAATATTTTCATAAATTACTCTAAAGAAGAATATCAGAAAGCACTAAGTAAGTTTGATTTACAAATAATAAAAAGACGATTGGAGCAATGGAAAAAATTAATAAACTAAATTTCAAAATAATATCTTAAAAAAATTTTTTAGTAAGAAAATTCTCAAATTCAAAAAATATTGGTAGGAAAAATAAAAATAAAGAAATTTATATTTAGACAAATAAGAAAATGTATTTTTAGAAAAAAATGTGGGAAGCATGAGAAAATTCTAAAAGTCTATCACAAAACACATGGAAAACACAGGACCCCGAAATATTATAATAAATGTCATAAAAGATCTGCAAGATTTTGGTTCAAAATATGCAACTATTTTTTATATTAACTCTATGCAAAATTTTTATGAGATATCTAAAATATAGTAAAAAATATGCAAATAAAATTATGACTTATAATTAAAGTAATAAATATTTTGCAGTGGCTCATAGTTATAGTATCAAATCGCTGCATCAAGTTTTATAGTTATAAGATTCATCAAAGAACAAATTAATTACACCGTGAAGCGATTGTGTAACTTTATTTTTAAAGATTTACACATAAAATTCTGTTTTAGACTTCTCTCACAATTTGTGGAACAGGAAACGATTTTTCATAAAGGTATTCCTATGACAGATCGAAAGTTCCGGTTCTTAGCTACAAGGTGATATGTGTTTCATATCTGTAGCATCGATATTCGCCAAGATAATGAGGTTTAAAGTCATGCAATTGTCAAAACGTCTATAAAAATTTAATATTTTTAAAGATTTACACATAAAAATTCCGTTTTCTCTTAGAAACACCTTTGTGAAAAATCGCTCCCTGTTCCACAAATTGTGAGAGAAGTCTGAAAACGGAATTTTTATATGTAAATCTTGTAAATATAGACGTTTTGACAATTGCTTGGCTTTAAACCTCATTATCTTGGCGAATATCGATGCTACAGATATGAAACACATATCACCTTGTAGCTAAGAACCGGGGCTTTCGATCTGTCTTAGAAATATCTTTGTGAAAAATCGCTCCCTGTTCCACAAATTGTGAGAGAAGTCTGAAAACGGAATTTTTATATGTAAATCTTGTAAATCTTTAAAAATATAGACGTTTTGACAATTGCTTGGCTTTAAACCTCATTATCACGGCGAATATCGATGCTACAGAGATGAAACACATATCACCTTGTAGCTAAGAACCGGGGCTTTCGATCTGTCTTAGAAATACCTTTGTGAAAAATCGCTTTCTGTTCCACAATTTGCGAGAGAAGTCTGAAAACGGAATTTTATATGTAAATCTTTAGAAATAAAGTTACACAATCATCAAAGAACAAATTGATCGTGCATCTCATAACTTTAAAGCTTGATGCAGCGACTTGGTACTATGACAATGAGCCCTTTCACCTTTTTTTTTATTATTTTACCGTTTTGAAAATATTCCATACAAAAATAATATCCGCTATGCATTCTAATCATATAACTATAATAAAAATAATTATTATTATGCAAACTATTATTATTACTTTTCAAAAATGTATAATTCTATGCAAATAAATTCTTATGACATTTTTATTTTTTTTATATGATGGATATGCAAACTATTAGTATGACTTGTAATATAATATTTCGGGATCCTGAAAACACGAGATGACAATAACATATATATACACATTATATATAAAATTGACTCAAAACTTGTATAGATCAGAATAGTAGATCAAAAATCAATTTATGCTATAATATTTTCCCTTTGTTGTTCAAAAATGGAAACAAAGTGTGCATGAAAATAATATTATGATTAGATATTATCTGATATACAAAATTCTAAATTATTTGAGAACAATCCAGAACAAATTTTTGATTTGTCATAAGTGGAACTTTATAACTAAGTTGGGAGGAATTGTTAACATAGTTTTTTTATTTCTATTATTTATTATTAAGTTATATTTTTTATATATATTTTCTTATTATTTTATTATTATAGTTATTATATTAATATAAATCAATTTAGTTATATATTACGAATTATTATTTGTTACCTAAATTAGTATATTTAGATTAATAATTCATTATTGATTAGTAACGCGATGACATAAGTGATGACAAGAGCCATAACATAGATAATGACATGCATGATGACATGTATAATAGCATATTTGATGGCATACATGATGACATAGATGATAGCAAGAATTATTAGTTATAAATAAGCTGAATTTTCTTTTAATCTCAGTCTTCAGTTAGATACAAATTAATATAAGTTTCAATACACTTTAGTACAAACCTATTAAATGTATTTAGCTTGTAGTGAATAATAAATTGATAATAAAATCTTGGTGACATTAAATATTATAATTTATATACTTTGATATTATTATTCTTGGTGAATAATAACCTTTTTCATTTGTTAAAAATCCTATAGTTAAAGAATTAGTTTCTTTATAAATTGTTTTTGTGATTTTGTCTTTGTAATGATAGAGATTTGTTCTCTATAACCCTTTAAAATCTCACCCTTGCCTCTTTCGAATAAAACCACATACTTAAATCTTTCATAGTTATATTTATTTATAAACCTTTCAATTATAGCATATTACATATAACTGCTGTGTGATCTTTTATATATAGTTTTTCCCTGCTTTAGTTGTCGTTCCCTATTTTTCTTTGAAGGTATAAATAAGCCAACACCACTAGTGTTGTAATCCTTAATCCGGTAAATCCGGATTGATCCTATAATCTAGATCAATCCTTTAATCCGGATTTGTTATTTTAAAAAGAATTTTATCTGAAATAAAAAAGGATTAAGGATACGGATCATCCGGATCATAATTCGGATTATAATCTGGATTATATATATATTCTTAATTTTTTTTTTAAAAAAAACATTTAAAAAAATATTTTTTTAAAATAAAATAATAAAAATTATAAAATAAATAATATTAAATTGTAAATTTTTCATTTTATTGAATAAAATTTTGAAAAAGATAAATTCTAAAAATAAAAATAGATCCTTAAAATAAAAATAGATCCTTAAAATAAAGATGGATTCTTAAAATAAGGATGAATTCTTAAAATAAGGATGGATCCTAAATATTTAAGGATAAGGATTTACAATTCGGATTTAATTAAGAAAATCCGGATCTAATCCAGATTGTATTTTGAAATAGGATTCCAGCACTAAACATCACTATCTATTCTAACAAAAGAAACTGTTTCATTATTAATTTCATTATTATTATTAGCTAAATTAATGGGTTTAAAAAAATTTGTAAGAGAATTTGTCTCCNTTTGTAATGATAGAGATTTGTTCTCTATAACCCTTTAAAATCTCACCCTTGCCTCTTTCGAATAAAACCACATACTTAAATCTTTCATAGTTATATTTATTTATAAACCTTTCAATTATAGCATATTACATATAACTGCTGTGTGATCTTTTATATATAGTTTTTCCCTGCTTTAGTTGTCGTTCCCTATTTTTCTTTGAAGGTATAAATAAGCCAACACCACTAGTGTTGTAATCCTTAATCCGGTAAATCCGGATTGATCCTATAATCTAGATCAATCCTTTAATCCGGATTTGTTATTTTAAAAAGAATTTTATCTGAAATAAAAAAGGATTAAGGATACGGATCATCCGGATCATAATTCGGATTATAATCTGGATTATATATATATTCTTAATTTTTTTTTTAAAAAAAACATTTAAAAAAATATTTTTTTAAAATAAAATAATAAAAATTATAAAATAAATAATATTAAATTGTAAATTTTTCATTTTATTGAATAAAATTTTGAAAAAGATAAATTCTAAAAATAAAAATAGATCCTTAAAATAAAAATAGATCCTTAAAATAAAGATGGATTCTTAAAATAAGGATGAATTCTTAAAATAAGGATGGATCCTAAATATTTAAGGATAAGGATTTACAATTCGGATTTAATTAAGAAAATCCGGATCTAATCCAGATTGTATTTTGAAATAGGATTCCAGCACTAAACATCACTATCTATTCTAACAAAAGAAACTGTTTCATTATTAATTTCATTATTATTATTAGCTAAATTAATGGGTTTAAAAAAATTTGTAAGAGAATTTGTCTCCTTTGTTACTATAGTAAATTTGCCACAAGAACCATATTTACGATAATAGGTTGTAGTTGAATCGTCTATATATGACCTTTTTTTCTTTTACACAAAATTGGTCTACACCAAATCAAATTCAGATAAGTATTTTCGTCATTACTTCAAATATTCATCTAAGTCATATTCACTTTCTTCACTTTCTTCAAAATATGTACTAAAATCACTTTTATTATTATTATGTTTATTGAAAATAAATTTGCCACTGGTATTGCGCTTGATTTTTTGTTTCTTTGCTCTTAAAACTTTTGTTAGTGGCATTTTTATATTTTTTTTAAGGTTTGAAATATTAGAAATCAGCAAAAATTTTTTTTTTAAATGAAATTATAATAGTTTTTATTTTTAATATATTCTCAATTTTGATTGGTATAATTAAATATATATAACTTTAACCTTAGTAAAACTTGATCAATTTTAATCAGATCAAAATTTTAATCGATAATTCTAAAAGCCTAGGTTCTAGGCTATTATTTTTTATGGTTAGAATTTTTATTTCTATATTTAGAAAAAAAGTTTTAATACAAAAAAGATAATCAATTTTTATTATAACCAAGTTTTTATCTTAAAAGTTCCGTATTGTATTATGGGAAATCTTAACCTGTTCCAGGAGGTATAGATTCTTATCTATACATATTCCCAAAATTGATTTTGGATTTTTGAGATATTTCGACTTTTTGAGATTTATACAGAATCTATTCTATATATGGAAGTAAAAAAAGTATCCAGTTATGTATATCTTCAATCAAAGAATAAATCTGGGTGTTCAAAAAATTTCAGATTTTAAGTAAAATAATTTCGTCTTCTATAAAAAACTATTTCGACTTTTTTCCTCAAAATTGCAATTTCGGGGCCCCAAAATAATTTAGCGTGCAAGTATATTCTTATCTATTTATCCCAGTATCACCAACAGATTTTTCATCACCACATGATATTTCTAATTTTGCTGAATTTAATTAGATCATAAGTTGGCGGGTGATCAAAAATGTTTCATGTGTTGTCTCTACGAGTGATAAATGTTGGGTGATAAATATGTTTTCTATATGTAAAAAAATTTTAAGTCCCTATGATATTTAATAAAAATTGATATTCGAAGGGTGTGATACATGGTAATAAATACACTATCCTTGATAAACCTTAACTTCTACGTAGGGGTAAAAAATCTGTTAATGATACTGGAGTAGATATTCTTATTATGTGTCCTCACATGTCATTACATCAAATGCATGGGTTAAGTTTAGGGTTTATGGGTAGTGTATTTATTACTGTTATACTTGCACACTAAATTATTTTGGGGTTCCGAAATTGCAATTTTGGAGAAAAAAGTCGAAATAGTTTTTCATAGAAGACAAAATTATTTTACTTAAAACCTGAAATTTTTTGACTACCCAGATAAATTTCTTAATTAAAGATACATATAACTAGATACTTTTTTTACTTCCATATATAGAATAGATTCTGCATAAATCTCAAAAAGATAAAATATCTCAAAAATCCAAAATCAATTTTGAAAACATGTATAATCACCGTTGTTAGTTGTAGTCGTTTATTATATTATTATATTTTATTTTTATATTTTATTATTAAATTTATGTTTATTACTTATTATTATTTATTATTAACTATTAGTATATTATTTCTATATTTATAAATATTAATGTAAATCATTTAGAAATTAGTACAACAAATATGTATTACGACTGTAGATCAATAGCGTAGAGTATAGCGTAATAGAAAGCGTAATAGATAGCGTAATTAATAGCGTATACATTAGCATAATCAATAGTGTATAGTACAGCGTAGTGAATAGCGTAGAGTACAGTGTAATCAATAGCATAATCTATTATGTATATAAAGGATTGAATTTCTNTCTGTTAATGATACTGGAGTAGATATTCTTATTATGTGTCCTCACATGTCATTACATCAAATGCATGGGTTAAGTTTAGGGTTTATGGGTAGTGTATTTATTACTGTTATACTTGCACACTAAATTATTTTGGGGTTCCGAAATTGCAATTTTGGAGAAAAAAGTCGAAATAGTTTTTCATAGAAGACAAAATTATTTTACTTAAAACCTGAAATTTTTTGACTACCCAGATAAATTTCTTAATTAAAGATACATATAACTAGATACTTTTTTTACTTCCATATATAGAATAGATTCTGCATAAATCTCAAAAAGATAAAATATCTCAAAAATCCAAAATCAATTTTGAAAACATGTATAATCACCGTTGTTAGTTGTAGTCGTTTATTATATTATTATATTTTATTTTTATATTTTATTATTAAATTTATGTTTATTACTTATTATTATTTATTATTAACTATTAGTATATTATTTCTATATTTATAAATATTAATGTAAATCATTTAGAAATTAGTACAACAAATATGTATTACGACTGTAGATCAATAGCGTAGAGTATAGCGTAATAGAAAGCGTAATAGATAGCGTAATTAATAGCGTATACATTAGCATAATCAATAGTGTATAGTACAGCGTAGTGAATAGCGTAGAGTACAGTGTAATCAATAGCATAATCTATTATGTATATAAAGGATTGAATTTCTCTTCTCTCAATCCTCAATTAGTCAGTTAATCAATCAATTCTGAAAACTTGAATAACTCATAATAAAAATACTTTGTGATTTATTATTAAATAATACATTTCTTATTAAATTATTATTTAATTCTTTGTGAAAATTAATACTTTGCTGTGTGATCTTAGTATTACTCTTGCTATAAACTATTATTCTGCTTTGTGATCTTAATAATTAGTTTATAGTTCCTTAGTGAAATTCTTTTAAATATCCTGCTTAGTGATCTCGGTATTTGTTTTAATAATAAATAACTTGCTGTGTGAACTATCTGGTATAAATTTAGTCTTGCTTAGTGTTCTGAGCTTGAATTCTTAGTGAATTGTTATTAAACTTAGTGTTTACTCTTATAAAACCTCACCCCTGTCTCTTTCGCCTTAATTCCGTAATACCTTAATTTCTTCCCAATTATATTTTAATAATAGTATAGATTCTTCAGCTTTAGTAAATTAAGTATAGTGTTGTGTGTCTTATACAAATTAATCCCTACTAATAATTGTCTGTTTCTGTCATTTATTTGGAAGGTAAATCACAGTCAACAATTTGGTAGTGACTGTGAGATCCGATATTTTAATAGTTTAGAATTTATAATTTAGTAT
Source organism: Diversispora epigaea (assembly GCA_003547095.1). Lineage (NCBI taxonomy): Eukaryota > Fungi > Glomeromycota > Glomeromycetes > Diversisporales > Diversisporaceae > Diversispora > Diversispora epigaea. Next base: position 250,739 of record PQFF01000305.1, on the reverse strand, counting down.
TTTTATTAGTTAATAGTTTTATATTTTATATTTATATTTTATAGTATAGTTTACCCCTTACTTATTCATATGATATCCTTATCTCAAATTGAAAAGTTAAACAGAACGATCACTGAAATTGCTGCATTATATTAACAAAAAATAAGAGATATTGTTAATTAGACTCCAGACAATCAAGACCTAGTTTAGAAATTAAGCGACCTTGAAGAACTCCGAAGAATTCACGAACAACTAAAATTACTATTCCAAATCAGAGATAATTGTATTAAAATTATCCAAGACCTTGAACAACTACAAAATAGTTTCAATACATTAAATTAATCAAAGTGGACCAGCGAAATCGTATAAATCGAGAATCTCAACATCAAAGAAGTCACTCACAACCGGAAATCCAAAGACCTACTTCACCAAGAATTAGATCACGTGTATACCAACAAACATCAAATAGACCTTTATTAAACCTATCTTTACCACAATATACAACTTCATTAATAATAAGAAGTGGAAATCTCTCGCCAGTAGAATCTGTATCATCAAGAACCAGAAAACCTTCAACTCCTACCTTTTTTAATAGACCAGAGAAGTGATCTCCAAGTCCCCTTGAAAATTTACGACAGTTCCAAAGAGACTATTTAACAGGAATTGACCCTCATAGTTCTGACGACGAAACTACTTATCAACCTATAGCCAAAAGTTTTAGACCAAACCCAAATCAAAATTTAATTAATTTTGGTGATCAAATAATTGTTAATTATTCACAACACAATAGTCAAGAAGAACAACAAGAAGAACAAGAGGAGGAACAAGATAATCAAAATAATAATCCACTCCTCCAATACTACAATTCAAATATCAATAATAATACTCATGAACCAGAAGAGGATAATCCATCAAGTGGATCATCAAGTGAACATTCAAGTAATAATTCTGATATTCAAGAAGAATCTGAAGAAGAAATGGCATTCGTCGTGAAACCTCCCAAGTTCTCTGGAACACATAATGAAGATCCTAAAGAATGATTTGAAGATTTTGTAATGGCATGTCACACAAATAATTGGAATGATGACAGAACAAAAAATACATTTGGAGCTTATTTAAGAAAAGGAGCTCGTGAATGGTATCTAGAATGGTTCGAAGCAAATGACAGAGCTGATTGGCCTACTACTCGAGATGCTTTTTCTGTTAAATATTGTAATGATGCCTTTAAAGAACAATGGTTAGATGAATTACGAGGACTGAAATAACGAAAAGGAGAATCAGTTGAAGAATACTATTATCAAGTAAAGAAAATGGCCGGACGAGCAGGAATTAATGCTAATGCTACCCTCCCTCATTTTGTTTGAGGATTATTACCAGCATTAATAAATTTTTTTAAACGTAAGCCTTCGAAGTCCTTCACTCCGATAACCTTCGAATACCTCCAATATAAACGTAATATTTACAAAGGTTATTGGTACCAAAAACCTTCATTTTTATTAATAAAACGTAATACTCCAGAGGTTATTGATATCGATAACCTTCAATAACCTTCACTTTATCATAATAAACGTAATATCTGCGAAGGTTATTGGTCCGATAACCTTCAATAACCTTTGAAAACGAAATTATTACAATAACCTCCGACATAAAAAATTTCCTGATGAAATATTAAAGCTGTTGTAAAAACACATGCTCCAACAAATTTGGCAACAGCATTAACAAAAGCCAAATTATTTGAACAAGGAAAAGGAACTTCCAAGCGACACAAGAAAACAAAAAAATATGAAAGTTTTAGCGAGGACTCCGATAATGAATCCTCTGAAGATGAAAAACCCCAATTCAAAAAAAAGGAACAAAAGAAAAAGAAACCTTTCAGTGATGAAGAAATGGATGAACTAACAAAACACTTTAATAAGTTATAGATTAATTTAATGCAACAAGTTGAGGGAATAGCTAAACAAGCTGGACGACGTAAAAGAACAAATGAACCCCGCAAACCTTCCCCTAGGAACAATAATAATATCAATAATCAAAACTATAATAATACATCAGGAAATTTTAAAAGACGAAAATTTGCGGAAATTTGCGCAATTTTTTTGAAAATTTTCGAAGTGAAAATTTCCGGAAGATTTCCGCATAAAATTTGCGGAAATTTTCACTTCAAAAATTTTCGAAAAACTTGCGCAAATTTCCGTAAATTTTCGCGAAAATTTGCGGAAATTTTTGGTCAAATAAAAAATGTTTTTTATTTTGTAACACAAAATGATCTTGTTTATTTACTAAATGAATGATCTTGTTTCGAACTCTTTCAAAAATTATTATTCTCATGAAATTTTAGGACAAAAATTTTCGGAAATTTTCAAAAATTTATTTATTTCTCAAGTAAGTATGTTGGTTTTTGACGAGGTTGGACGCTATTGCTATTCTTAAAATCTTCATTTGATGTGATTTCCGGGTCGTCCGAAACTTCTTGAGTCCCNAGCTAAACAAGCTGGACGACGTAAAAGAACAAATGAACCCCGCAAACCTTCCCCTAGGAACAATAATAATATCAATAATCAAAACTATAATAATACATCAGGAAATTTTAAAAGACGAAAATTTGCGGAAATTTGCGCAATTTTTTTGAAAATTTTCGAAGTGAAAATTTCCGGAAGATTTCCGCATAAAATTTGCGGAAATTTTCACTTCAAAAATTTTCGAAAAACTTGCGCAAATTTCCGTAAATTTTCGCGAAAATTTGCGGAAATTTTTGGTCAAATAAAAAATGTTTTTTATTTTGTAACACAAAATGATCTTGTTTATTTACTAAATGAATGATCTTGTTTCGAACTCTTTCAAAAATTATTATTCTCATGAAATTTTAGGACAAAAATTTTCGGAAATTTTCAAAAATTTATTTATTTCTCAAGTAAGTATGTTGGTTTTTGACGAGGTTGGACGCTATTGCTATTCTTAAAATCTTCATTTGATGTGATTTCCGGGTCGTCCGAAACTTCTTGAGTCCCTTTGGTTATGTTAAATTGATAGATTAGGGTAGAGTTCCTATAAGAAAAGTTCTCGACGTTCCCTTTTCTTGATTAATACAACTCTTATACTACGACGCTTTGCCTTTTCCGTGGTTTTTTTCTGCATAACGGGTAGTAGTTCAGCAGGTTATGTTCATAGCTTTGCTGTTCTTTACCTTTTCTGTGGTTTTTCGGAGTTTCAGGTAGTCGTTCAGCAGGTTATTCATAACTTTGCTGTCTAGAAGTAGGATACTCTCGGACGCTAATATGCTTACTTAAAAACAGTACACAGTTTATTCAATACCGTTTCTAACATCTTTTTTCTTTTCTTTTTCATTAGTATCGATTCGGAATTTTCCAAAGATTTTCGATGAATTTTATTTTTTATTTTTTTTCAAATACTCAAATTAAATTAATTCTTTAGTTTTTTTCGATTACTTTTAAATTAATTGTTATTTTTCGCAATATTTCATAAAAATCTTTATTATGTAAAAAAATATAATAAACTAATAAGTGTTCTTTATTATATAAAGAAATATAATAAACTAATAAGTGTTCTTTATTATGTAAAAATATAGTAACTAATAAATGTTCATAATGTTCAAAATTTATATATAATAATCTAAAAATTATTTCGAAAATGTCCGGAGCTTTTGAAATTATTCTTCCTCCTCTTCCTCCTGTTCTGATGGCAATTCGCTTTTCCCCTCTTCTATTTCGTCATCGGAGCTAAAAGTTTCTAAGCTGAATGCTTTGCCGTTTTTCATATTTTCCTATAAAATGAAAGATATTAAATTTTCGATTTCAAGAAAAAATAGACTATTTTCTACTTACATTATTTTTGTTTGTCATAATTCGCAAATATTTATTATCATTTTTAAGATCCTCATTTTTAGGATTCAAAAAAAATTCACATAAAGAAACGGCAAAAGCAATTTGTTCTGAAGAAGCTTTAGAAAGATCCGCCCAAAGTCTGTCTANGTCCTGATGCGGGAAGATAGCGAACCTCTTTGGCTCCGATGACTTTTTAATAACTGAAATATTTCAAAAATTTTAAGTAATTTTTAAAACTTTTTTTTTTCAAATATTAAAAAAAAAAAAACATACTTCTGTTTGAATTTTCGAATCATAATAAAGAGACCATTTCTTTTCTGACCAATTTCCAAAAAGCTCCGGATAATTTTTATCACAGTAACGAGCAGCAGCAGCTTTTAATATTGTATAGTTGGGGTAAATCTTCTCCTTAATTGATTTTTTCGCAATTTCTCCAACAAATCTCTTTTTTGAAATATTTCGAATCAGTAAAAAAGTTATCGATATTACAAAAAAATAATAAATAAAATATTTACTTTGATAAAACTCTCATCATAAATTTCGTCATGTTCCGCTCACATTTTGCTTCCTTCCAGCATTCTTCGGACGTCTAATATATACATGTCGTCAAAACTAATTTGGCCTTGACTCAACTCTTAAAATTTCAATTTTTAATTGCGTCTGACTTAACTAATTGCGTCAGTTATTAGTAAAAATCAAAATTTGCTGTGACTCAACTCCAATTTTTCTCAATTTTAATTGCGTCTGACTCAATTCAATAGTTTTGACGACATGTATAGTCTAATACATCTCTTTCTATTTTTATTTGTCTATTGTTAATTTTATCTAAATATTCTATAATATGAGATACTTGCTTATGAGTTATCGGAGCGTCATCTAAAATAAATAAAATAATAAGAATTTGTTTTAAAATATTTTATTTGACATTTTTTCGAATATTACCGTCAGAATGCTGTCCCACACTTCCTACTTCGGTTCTCCTCCTTTTGCTTGTGGGCCTTGATGTTGTTGTTTCTGCTGCTGTTACTGATGATATTGCTGCTGGTAATGTTGCTGCTGCTGGTGATGTTGCTGCTGGTGATGTTGCTGCTGNTATTTCCAAATAAAAATGTATCATTACTTTTCTTTCACAATAATATACATATTCATTATATTACAAATGTTTTTTTCGAAACACATCATTGTATTGTTATTGTCTATCATTATATTTAAATACGTATTAATTTTACGTAAATTAACGTGAAATGATACATATCTTCATGAAATCAATCATCATATTTCTTTCTTATACAGTTTATTTCGAATTTTTTCGTGATTTGATATCACGTTTCATTATGTACTTTCGAAACACATTATAATATATTTCCCTATTAATTATTAAATAGAAAATAATTGCTAATACTTGTAAAAAATCTTAAATTAGTTATATTATCTATTATAATATACATGTAATATTACGTGAAATTATACCTTTAATTAAATTCTCATAAAAAGTCTAATAATATTATTTTTTCGCAAAAATATGCATATTTTTATTTTATTTTTTGTATTTTCAAAAAAATTGAAAAAGAATTTTTGCAATTTTATTTATAATAATAATAATAAATTGATTATATAATATAAAATAAAATACAATGCAAAATTAAAATAAATATTTATTTACAAAATGTTCATTAGAAAAAAAAAAACTTTTTCTGGTTATCCGTCCGTCACTCAAATTCCGCAGTAAAGAACTGAAGTGGGTATTTATGAAGTTACGAAAGGCAGTCTAAGTCGGAGGTTAGGTAGCAACCGGATAAGACTAGAAGACGTTGGGGCTACTTTTCTTAAATACTTATGAAGTTTGGTCGG